>ML251091.1:2030-41848 GCA_005239495.1 Nicotiana undulata | reverse complement strand
GGGGGGGGGGGGGAGTGCAGAGCGTGCTAATTATCCTATAGAATGATGACTGATTTAAATGTCTGCATTTTCTCAAAATATTAACATCTCATTTGTTCGTGGAATATTTTCCAAATCTTGCAAAAAGTTTTTCGAAAAAAAAGAAGAAGAGAGTAAATCTTTTTCCACTCATAAAGCTCTTATAAATCTTCAAAAATCTGCACTTATCTAAAACCCTTTTCTTTAAGAACTTTTTTCATTATTTTTCAAAAAGCTTTTTCGAATTTTTTTGAGACGGCTCCTAAGAATTTGATAGTCAATTAACTGCATTTGAATGTTTGTTATGATTACCGGGAAATATGCTTTACCCTTATATTAAATGTTGTCTATTATGCAGATAAACCACCAATTGAAGAGCTTCACCAGTTTTTGGAATTTCAGCTGCCAAGGCAGTGGGCACCAATCTTTGGCGATCTCCCGCTTGGTCCTCAGAGAAGGCATTCAAATTTTGCATCTTTGCAGTTTAGTTTATTGGGTCCCAGGCTTTATGTGAACACCACTCCGGTGAGCTCTCTTAATTTTAACACACCTCAGTTTGAGATTATATCCTCTTTGTACACCTTACACAGCAACACCAACTTAAAATAATCTTGTCATCTTCCTGAAGTTATACGCGATTAACATTGCATACCACACTGCATACCAAGGGGAAAAGCTACTCTTTATTTGGGGCCTTGGTGTTTCATATATTCTTCGACACCGCCTTTTTCCCCGTTCTTCGGCTAACTCCGTGTAATGTAATCTCACAGTTAAGGGTTTCGCTCTCGACCCTCAGTATATCATCTTTTTCTCCCCATCTCACCTTAGTAGCCATCATAAGTATTCCACAGGAGCTCTTCAAGCTTGTCATTGTTCAAATTGTGGTGTGTATGCTCCCTCAAAGTTATCTATCAGATTATACATCCTTCTTAAAGTGTATCCTATTTCCCATTATCAACAATATAGCCAACAGATTTAGTTAACTTTTCCTTGCCACTCATAATCCTCTTTTAGCAAATTCACCCCATGAGAGTTTGTCACCTCACCCTTGACCATCTATTATGAAATTCCCTACTGAATGGCTTTTATCTTCTTCCATAAATCATTCTCCTCTAGAACAAATCTCAGTATTTCCCTAGTAGCATAATGTTAAATGAGGACAATCCAAATCCTAACCCCCAATGAACTAGGGGTTCTTGTACTTCTCCAATCTTCCAAATGAAATTTCTTCTCCCCCTTCTTTCCTTCCCACAAAAAATCTCTTATCATTATCTCTGATTTGTTTGTAACAGTTCAAGGCATATAAATCAGGAGACATTTATTGGTAGGTATGTTAGAGAGGTCAACTTCAACTATGACATCTTTTTTTTTCCGGTAGGATTTGGTTGTATTTCTCCATATATTTAATACACATGATCCCTAGTAATAATATCTTCTCGAAGGGATGTGAGACTACAACATTAGTTCTTCATTTAAATAACAACGTATGCTTCAGTGAACTATTATGGGTGAGGAGCAGCTTGGAGTGTACAGCTAACTGTTCTCAATCTTTCAGGAAGGCTGTTTCTATTAAGTTCCATTTAAGTTTTAAGTTCACTGAGAAACAACAGATGGCCTCATTAGTTTTTTTGGTCTTGTGCCGAGTGTGTGGGATCAGGAAAGGAAGGAAGGGAAAACACTGTTGAAACTCTTATTACCTTCTTTCAAGGCGTCCATGTGATTCATATTTTTCATTGCAGGTTGATGTTGGCAAGAGGCCAGTGACCGGACTTCGTTTGTACCTTGAAGGTAAAAGGAGTAACCGCTTAGCTGTCCATTTGCAGCATCTCTCATCTCTTCCTAAAGTCTTCCAGCTTGAAGATGATCCAAACGGAAATTTTCATCGAGAATCATATGATCGCAAATACTATGAAAAAGTTCAATGGAAGAACTTTTCTCATGTCTGCACTGCTCCTGTTGAATCTTATGAGGATCTTAACATTGTTACTGGCGCACAATTGGAAGTTGGGACTTGCGGGTTCAAAAAGGTCCTCTTTCTGAGACTCCGTTTCTCGACTGTCATGGGAGCTACTATGGTAAAGCACCCGGAGTGGGATGGTTCCCCTGGGTTGGCCCGCAAATCTGGACTGATATCAACTCTCATTAGCCAGCACTTTACATCAGTTCAGAAGCCACCTCCACAGCCAGCTGATGTGAACATAAATTCCGCCATTTACCCTGGTGGTCCTCCCGTTCCTGTGCAAGCCCCTAAGCTCTTGAAATTTGTCGATACTACTGAGATGACTCGAGGACCACAAGAACCTCCCGGTTATTGGGTTGTTTCCGGTGCAAGGCTTATGGTTGAGAAAGGAAGGATCTGTCTGAGGGTCAAATATTCCTTGCTTACTGTAATACAACCCGATAATGAAATACCAGAGTGAATGAGAATAGGTTCTCTTTTATGCTTAGACAGAAAATCAAACTCTAGAAGGAGAAGTGGCAGCGTAGTTCGTTGCTGACTTTCTCGATGTTGAATCGCCTGTAGTGTAAATCTGGTGAAAGTGCCAAAAAAGGGGATAGGCAACAGTTCTGTACTTTAAGATGTCTGTAATGTTTGTTCTCTCTTTTGTTTCAAGCTAAATGTAAATCTTGATAATGTTGGTTGTAATATAATTTTAACTTATTTTCTCTCAAATATATGAGTTATTGCTGACTTCGGTGCTAAACCAATCAGGAAAACCAACTATTATTTGGTTGAGATCAACTCTAGCAAGAGTCTCCTGTGCGGGTAGACGAGAACTTGAGTATGACTTGCAAAAATTTGAAGCCACAGGTACAATGTATTTCGATTTTCCTTTTTGTTTGGTCAGGTTATCTATGGAAGTTATTCTTTTTTCTCACGTTGCAGTTTTCATAAGGCTAAGGTTTGATATCCATTTCAGATTCATGCGCAAACGATTAGCCATAATCTTGGAACTAAGCTGATAGAAGTAGAACGAAGTACACAAGCTCAGCTGGCCAAAAAATGGGTAAAATATTACATAGTAAGAGAAGCTAACTCCAAATGAACAAAGTGAAAACTGAGCCTACTGAACTTTAGCTGATATACGCACCAAAATCTTCTCCACTTCTCACATATTGGAAGAGACAAAACTAAAAAGGGTAACTCAGTCAATAGACAGGAAAATTAAAACGAATTTATGTTACACCAAAACAATCCAACATCACCCCAAATTTCCCTTCTTCTAATGTGCAACACTTCAGTTTTCGTCCGACAGCTAATTTACATGTCAGAGTAGGGTAACAGAGTGCTAGATTATGGAACTGGTGAAATTTTTTAAGATTACATAATTATTCTTTTGAGGATTTAAATATATGATAATAAAATTAACTAATCTTTTAGAATCATTAAGAGAAGGGGAAACTGTGTCCATGGGAAGGCCAATAAACCCCTTCCCTTGGACAAGGCAGTGGAGTTGGCTTGGCAATGAAGGTAGGATACTGTTGTCCTGGCATCAAAACTGTGTAATCTGACGCATATGGTGTTTCTACCTGTGTAAACAAAAAATAATGATTAATCAGATTGGTACTTTGATCTTCACAACTAGATTTTGCTTCTGCCTTTTCCATATTCATAATTTTCTTAGATGGTTGCAGAAAATCTATTTAAATTTAGTATTGGCTCATTCTTAGACCTATAAAGCAAGCGGAGGGAAAGATGTTAGAACCAAATTATGGTCTAGAGAAGTGAACTTGTCAACAACCTTTTTCAGGAAAAAAAGAGCAATACAATTGTTTAAAGCCAGTTGAGGAGCTTACTGTTTGTGAACTTGCACGTTTCTGAATCGAGCCCAACTCCAAGGAACTGTTTCGACTATCTTGAGCTGAAGAGAAGGGGGAGCTAGGCTTGAAGAGATGTTCAAATATAGCCATAATGAGAAACATGGATATGAGGATAGCTGTAGCAACAAAACCAAAAGAAATGGCATCCATTGATGTCCCAAAGTTCTTCCATTGTCCTTGTCTGTTAACTTGTGTTTGGGAAGGACTAGGTTCTGAACTTGAGTGAATGTTCCATGGTTTTGATCTTTCTGAACCAAATTGTTCACTCATACTCATATAAACTTGTTTCAATGATCAATCTCTAGAAAATTTGAGCCAAAGACAGTAAACTAATTGGAATAGTTGGCCTATAAATGCCTGTCAAACAAAACAAAAGGCAAGAGAGGCTGATACCAAGGCACTTGAAAAATCATTAAAATTTCAATAAATAATAAGTTTTGAACCCATAATTGCACAAGTGCAATGGGTTCAACGTGAGAACATAAAGGTTGAACCTGTGAAGTTTAAATCATGAATCCGCTTCTGTTTGAATGGCAAAATATATAAGGATCTATCTTAGATATTATCCTCCGTGTCTCTAAGTCAAGGAGGATTAACTAATGCTAGCATACAATGGCATTTTGTTTGTACATTTCAAAGAGAAGACTCCTTATTTCATCATGAGAATTTAGAACTTCTACTCTGTGTGATAAAGCTCAAGAAAACAACTTCATGGTAGCAGCAAATGTTGGTTTTTAGCTTTGAAGTCAAGAGATATCAAGAGGTTTATTTCAATTCTGAAAATATCATGATCATGTTTTCTTGTTTTCATTATTTTATCATGCAAATGATTATATCCAGAGAAGTAGTTTAGTAGAAAGTAGAAACTATTAACACCATTCCCTTTATTGACACACATAATCTTACTTCAACATCAAGTTTGTTGGTTTTTCCACATTTGGCTGTATTTATGCTGTTAAGGATCAGCTTTCAATATCAATTTCCCATTTTTATAACACTCTCAGAATATTATCACACAACAAGATTCTCAATTATCACATAAGAAATGCAGGAAATAGATAATGAGAAGACACTACGAAGAAAACAACACTAGAGTATAAAATTTTGGGGTTCAAGAATTGGGGTAGTTTCAGATTATTACCTTGAAGGGGACTCAATCTTGATCTGTGATGCTATCTATTTGGAACCAAGAATGGTGATGAACAACCATATCTTGTAATAGACACTCAAAGGAAATGGGGTTTAATCCTAAGAAAGAGAAAGGCACAATATTAAGGATTTCATATTCTATATGTTTCATGTGATGGAAGAAACAGACAGACACATGACTCCAATTTAACTGAAGAGCACAGCTCAAACTAGGTAGCTTTATACCTAGCAGGAAAGAAATATAAAGACAAAATTATATGATAATCTTAGTTAGTAGACTTTTGTTTGTATATAACTAATTTACACATTGATAATGTAAAGAATTTTGTGTACTTTAATTGGTTATAACAGGTTATTGTCGCATTCTTTATGTTACCAAATCAAGATTATTTTAGACAGTTTGCTTTTTACCTTGTACATTGCGCGGTGCACAAAAGTTAAACTCTTTTTATTTCTTGTCTTTTATTTTACCTTTCTTTTTCTTATGTTCTTTGTTGTTCATGATCTTGATGCCAAACTTAATCAGTACTATACCTTTGTTTGGACATTTAGGGACGCAAACTTAAAGAAATCAAAAAGTGTTGGCCCTCCTGTCTGCAGACCCTAAAGCAAAGAGTGACCCCTCTTGATGCTTGCAAAAGCATTCACTTTCAAGATTCCATTATTGATGGCTTCTTGTTATCTAAATTCAACCCTATTTTTCACTTTTTAATTGCTAACTAGTATAAGAACCCGCGTGATGCACGGATAATTTGACAGAATATTAATCTCATTAAATTATGATATAATATATCATATTAACTTAATAAATATTAGTTGTATTTTATTATTTGATACAGTGTGCAGAAATATAACTCAATCTAAACAAATTAAAGGATACATATCATATAGTAATCAAATAAATTGTTTGTTCCTCTTTATTTTTATTATTGAATTAGCATGTACTTAATACTATTGATAATTTTCTTTGAGTGTTATTTATTTATCTTTTATTTTTTTAATTAATTCAAACTATAAATATCATAAAATTATCTCTTTTCCCCTCATTTTGTACATTTCTTGCTACTGCAATACTTATTTGATTAGTTTTCAAAATTTTTAGTTTATCAAAAGTTTAAATAANAATATAGTGTTCAAAAATATAACATAATTTATTCAAAATTAAAGGATACACATCATAATTAAATAAATTATTTGATTCTTTTTATTTTTATTATTGAATTAATAAGTACTTAATACTATAAATAATTTTCTTGAGTGCTATTTATTTATCTTTTATTTTTTAATTAATTTAAAATATAATTATCATAAAATTATCTCTATCCCCTCTCTTCATACATTCCTTTCTACTTTTGATATTTTCAAATTTTGTAGTTTATTAAAAATTTATATAAAGTAACATATATATATATATATATATATATATATATATATATCCTAATAGTATCTTTATATTTTTGTATTTTTCATTTGAATGGAAAGCTTCTTTATTTTTTTATATAAAATAATTTAAAACTTTAACTTGAAACTACTCACCAATTTGAACGGATAATTTTTTATTATATATTTTATTTTTTTATTATAGCTAATATTATATATATTTTTAAAAAAATATTTGTAAAACTCCAACTTGAAACTAATCCCCAATTTGAATGGGTAGTAGATTTTTTTCTTCCTTTTTCATTGTTTTTATAGCTAATTTTTTTTGTTATTTTAAAATATTTGTAAAAGTCCAACATAAAACTACTCCCCAACTTGAATGGGCAATTATTATTATTTTTAGCTAATTATAAGATATCTTTATTTATTAATTTAAATAGAGTAACCAATTAATTCAAAATTTAAAATTCAAAGATATTTTAGTTAGAAAGGGAGTAACCAAAACTACTCCCCAACTTTAATAGGTGGTTGTTTTTGTTTTTATTAATATTTTCCTTTTTTTACTGTAGCTAATTTATTTTTTTATTTTTGTTTTTGTTTTTATCTTTAAAATAACTTTAAAACTCCAACTTGAAACATTTCCTAGTTTGAATGCCACTTGAAAAATATTTTGTGTTAACAATGATACTTGACTTTTTGTATTTTTCATTTGAATTTAAGTTTTTTATTTTAAAATAATGTTAGAACTCCAACTTGAAATTACTCCCCAATTTGAACGGGTATTTCTGTTATTTATATATTTTGTTTTTTATTTTTTCATTTTTTTATGTTAATATATTTTTAAAACTCCAACTTGAAACTACTCCCCAATTTGAATGGGTAATTTTTATTATTTTTTATTATAGCTAATTATAAAATATCTATATTTATTAATTCAAATAGAGTAACCAATAAATTAAAATTTTAAAATTCAAAAGATTTTTTATTTAGAAAGGTTGTTTTATTTTTGCTTTAAAACTCCAACTTGAAACTACTCCCAAATTTAAATTGGCAATTTTTTATTTTACTTTTAATTTTACTTTTTATTTAAAATAATTTTAAAACACCAACTTTGTTGGAGCTTTGTCCTAAAAATCTATACTTAGCGTCTTATGGTTATACCACTTGGCATACGCGCACACACAAATACGCGCGCGCGCGCGCGCACACACATATATATAGATAGAGAGAGAGACTACTATATTAAAAAGAAATTACTCCCCAAATTAAATTGACAATTTTTTATTTCTTTATTTCCGTTTTTTATTTTAAAATAATTTTAAACCACCAAATTGAAACTATTCCCAAACTTGAATAGGTATTTTTTTCGTTTTATTATTGTAGCTAATTTAATTTTTTCTTATTTTTCTTATTTTTTATTTTCAAATAACTTTAAAACTCCATTTTGAAATTACTCCCCAATTTGAATAAGTAGTTATTATTATTATTTTATTTTTGTTTTTTAATATAGCTAATTATAAGATATCTATATTTACTAATTCAAATAGAGTAACTAATTAATTCAAAATTTAAAAAGGTTTTTTTAGTTAAAAAGGTAGTTTATTTTGTCTTAACAATGGGACTTGACTTTTTGTGATTATGCCACTTGTCTTAATAGTATGCTTTTGCCTCTCTTTTTATTATATATATATATATATATATAGATTATATTTTGATTCAAACTATATATACTTATGGTGTAAAGAATTTTTGTATTATCAATGCAGTTTTATCTGTTGCATCAAGTTGCCTACTTTATTTTTCAGGTAACTAGTTCCACTTATCAAGAATATTGGCGAGAGTATACTTTTAATCAAAGAGTGTCAAAATAAAAAATAAAATTAAATATACGAAAACAGTTAAAAATATTCAACATATATCATATGTGCATAAAATAGTTTTTTTTTATTTATCTAGCAACACAACATAATTTTCTGTCAAATGGGTATCAACCCCTTAGTTAAACATGGCTCCGCTGTCAAGAAAGTTACTTAAATTTATCTTTAGATGACCTAATAGTAAGTATAAAAAAGTTTAACTCAATTTTATTTTATTTTTTGGTTTGCCCCAATCACTGGTCGTTTAAGTTCGAAATTGAGACATTACCCTTTTATCAAGATCTAATATAGGTTGACACGAGGTGAAATAGTTTAAGATCTTTATTAATTTAAAAAAAAGTTAGATATTGAGAAAAGAAAATAAGTAATGCTTGTAAAAGGTATAAAACTATCATTTTCTTTATCAAGAAAATATCTTATAGTCACCTTCGGGGTTGCCCAGTTGATTTGTAGGGTGGATCGATCTTCCTCAATACCTGTCGCACAGGGCTTGCCTAGTGCGGTTTACATTTCCTATGTGGTTTACATGCAATTACACAGGAGAAGTTTACCTAATGCGCACAAAGTGCTTACCACAAAGTACTCACCCGAAAGACTAAGGTTGTGACAAAAATTGTAACGGCTACAAATTTCCCCTCTTGCCACGAAAAATATCTTATAGTCAGATTTTTTATGAAGTTACCATAAAAGTGGATGCACAAAAACAACATAAGGTTTCATCAGTCAAAGTTGGCAAACATACAAAAATAAAATGATCTCCAAGTAGATAGGCAGGATAAGGAAAAGCTGACAAATAAAGAAACAAATAAACAAAGGCTGCAGCACAGCAGGTGAAGTTTTTTATAATCTTACAGCTAATGCTATAGCAGTAGAGCCATGATTCAAGAGAAGAAAGAAAACTAATTTGTTTTTTTTTTAAGTAACACTAAAAGGAGAAAAGCTAGAAAAAGGAAGTGATTGAGACCATTTCCTACATTTATTCCTCAATTTACCTACTAAAATCTTTGTCTCATAAACCCCACAACTTTTTGTCAGAAGCACTACTAGTTGCTCAAAAAGAATTCTTTAAATTATAATGATTATTTTTTAATATTACAACAACAACAAACCCAGGTTTAATATTATTTTAATACTATAATTTTCTTCTCTTTTACTTTATATAATGGACTTATCTATCGAATAAATAATTGAGCAAAGTTTTTAAACATATATAATGTATGTTGTAAATATATATTTATTTTAAATAATTATTGTTTTTATGTTACATGCATTAAATAAATCCGTCAAAAGCTTTTATTCTCTTTAATTCTCATTTTTGTAAATAGTTTTTACAATTTTCTTGTTATTATCAAATTATTGATATGAATAAATTATTCTAACTAACTTTTTACTGTGCTTAATTATTTTAGTAATCAATTTTAGGTGCATAAACTATTATTTTATAACGCAAAAATAACTTTTGATATAATATTTATGTGATTTAAAAAAGTTACTTGTTGGTATAAGGTATATGAGTATATGTGTACATTAAGACTAGTTAGATAATAGTTAAATATAAGGGTGAAGGAATTGTGTTAGTTTCAATAGCATTTGACAGATTGAGCTAAATTCGTCACAAAATCAGCAGCCCAATTAAAGGTGAGGGTAGACAATAAATTTGCATCAAGAAAATAAAATCATATCGAAAAATATTGCAATAATCATAGTATTTGATTTCAAATAATATGAGTGTACAATTTCTATGGACCCTCTGATTATTCTTTCCAATAGTAAATAAATTCAAGGGCCTTTTTGAGTTTGATCTTGATTATGTAGTTGTTGCCACGAACGATGATCTTGAACTCAACTAGCATGAACTTTGATTTGAAGTCGTGCTCCTCGTTGAATCTTGATTTGTTCTTCATTCTTGAGCTTGAACTTGGTTTCTTGCATACATACTTATAATTCATACTTATGCATATGGTGAGGAAAGAGTGATAAAGCACGAAGGGTGATGCCGTGCACATCCATACTTATAATTCACACTGATGCATATGGTGAGAAAAGAGTGATAAAGCACGAAGGGTGATGTCGTGCACATTTACATTTACATTTATGTATAAGGTGAGGAAGAGTGATAAAGCACGAAGGTGATGCCGTGCACATTCACATTTACATTTATGCATAAGGTGAGGAAGAGTGATAAAGCACGAAGGGTGATGCCGTGCACATTTACATTTACATTTATATTGATGTATATGGTGAGGAAGAGAGTAAAGCACGAAGGGTGATGCCGTGCACATTTATATTTATATTGATGCATATGGTGAGGCTGAGAGTAAAAGCATGAAGGGTGATGTCGTGCAAGTTTCCTTTCTATTTTTAATTGCTGAAATTATTGTTGATCCCTATATGTGTTTGCCTTATTATTTTCCTCGTTTATTATGTTAGAAATTCCCCATCGCATGCTCTCTTCCCATTAATTGCTATTTCTTTTAAATTCCTTAATTGTTGTTATTCCCGCTAGCAAGATTATATAAATATCCAGGTTTTATGTGGTGTCTTGTCCTAGCCTCGTCACTACTTCGCCGAGGTTAGGCTCGGCACTTACTCGGTACATGGGTTCGTTTGTACTGATACTATACTCTGCACTCTTTTGTGCAAATCCAGGTACCGGCCAGAGTAAGGATATTTTAGTAACTGTCATCATTCATTGGGAGTCACGAGGTAGATCTGCTGGCGTCCGCAGATTCCTGAAATCTTCTCCATACTATTTGGATTACTGTTTTAATTTATTCAAACAGTTATATATTAATTCTTTCAGCCCATTATTTGTAGTATTCTTAGTGGTTCGTGAATTGTGACACCAGACCCTGAGGTAGTCCTATAGTTATTAATTTAGTTCGTGGCTCGGCTTAATTACTCGTTCGTTATTTTATTTGTGAGTTTATTTATTGAAAATTAAATAGACTTAGTTTATTTTTTTAAAATTATTTTGCTTATGATTAAATAGACTTTAATAGAAATTAATTAAACTAGTTTTAACATTTGCTTGCCTAGCAAGTGTGCGCCATCACGATCCCTAAGGTTGACAATTTGGGTCCTGACAATATTAGCCCATAATATTTATTTGAACCGAAATATATTTAATTTTAAATTAAATCCAAATTTGTTACGGATTTAAATCTAATAAAAATTTCACTGCCTATAGTAAGTCTATAATATAGAGTAAAAAAAGGAAAAAATACAATATTAAAAACCTAATAGAAAGATAAAAGTCGATAATTTAGAGAGCAAAATAGGTATTTGTCCACCGAAAATCTGAGAAATCTAGTTGAGTGACTTTCTGCGTGCTATTGACATTTCTGTTACAAACAAAAGGAATATGATTTTACAAGATAATTTCGAATAGTAGAGAAATGATAGTAATTGACTCCCTAAAAACACCCACATCCCAATCAAGCCCATACGCAAGAAAAAGGAAGAGAAAATTAAAGAGAAATATAAGCATAAATTTCCGTAAAGTAAAATAAATGATCCCATTTATTCCTTTTCTTTTTAATAGATGAGATTAATTGTTGTTCTGCTCCACACCACACTGTCAAAAACCGAAAAAGAAGACAATCTCTTACTACCTATTATTTGAATTTGTTTTCCTTTTCCATTTTTATTTTGAAAACAAAATGGCTCTGCTTTATTTATTGGGGTCACCTCAAGGGAAGAGCACAAATTTTTAGTGCAAGACATATTATTTCTAAGAGAGGAGGTCCTTAAGGCCTATGAATGAATCATGATAAGAAAGAAGAATAAATTAAAGCAAATGTTGAAAATTGTTTCCTCTTTGAGTCACGCTCTACTTTTTTTCTCTTCAATAGAAACAAAGTTATCACTTCCTCGTTCCAAATCTTATAAAGTAATACAGTTTATAAGGTTTATTATTCATTTTTGCTCCTCTATTTCATTGTCGCTTTTAGTAAGAAAAAGATGGAAAACGATGGCTATTTAGACAGGATTTGTAATTTTAGCATTTATTTATTTAAGGGTATGGTCTAATGATCGATTTAAGTAGAAGAGGTCTTGAGAGATCAAGAACACTAAGTAACTTCTTGGGAATGTAGACGCCACTATTATAAAATAAAAATAGAATATGAATTGTAAACTAAGAGGAAGTTTGTTATTAGAAGATAAATTTCATAATATTGGAGGAAAATTACCCGGTATAATCGCTTTCAAAAATAATAACCGGCAATATATTATAGTGTATAGTTTCTATATATGTGGCATGTGGATGTAATTAGTTTGGCTATTGGCTTCTTTGCCACATTGTAGATTTCCTTGGTTAGCTGTTTAGGGCATAAACCCCCACTCTCATTACATTTCTTTTTTCTGTTGTTCTTTATATTCACATTCTTGCTTCCCATGTGACATGATGCCTTTTGTCCCTGCGTTAAACATAACTGTAGTTTCTTCGTCAAGTACGCAAATTATGTGTTCTTTTTTTAAAAAAGAAATCGATTTTTAATCTGAAAGAAGGATAATCCTATTCCCAAAAGATCTCATATAAGAAAACCGTAGAATATCAGCCGGCTCTAATTTTCGTACATGTACAATCCATTCAAAATTTTGACCCTATGACCGGTTGACCCACCTTTCAAAAAATGAGCCACAGGTTTATATAACTTGTACAAATTACAAAATTTTCAGTTTCCAAATTAATCCGGTCCACTTGTTCGCAAAGCAATTTACTCGATGGTAGAGGCTGCCAATTGAACTTATTAAATTTGGAGTTTTCATGTATGATCCTATTTTCTATGTAAAAAAGGCCATCCTGGTGTATGCACGGGTCTGGGGAAAGGCCAGACTTACCCTATATTTCTGCGAGATGCTGTTTTTACGGCTCGAACTCGTGACCTCCTGATCACACGACAACAACTTTACCGGTTACGTCATATGGTTTGCCTTCAATTTTTTTTTCTACGTAGAAAAACTAAATTCTTCTACAGGCAGGCACGAACATCATATGCAATGGTATATGAATTTACTAACTAAACCCTTGAAATATGGATTCATCATCATATCTCCATACATCATACAATATGTTGCGCAATTTATATGGTATTATCTATTATTTGCAATCTGTAAAATTTAACCAACCCCTATATGTAAGTAGACAAATCTTACAAAATGAAAATACTTAACGGGATACGAAGGCGAATAAATGTAAAAGCTATTTACAAAGATCGTCTCTGCATCGTTGCAAGCTTTCAAGTAGGGGGTGACGAAATGATTAATGAAATGGTTAAAAGAAAATTTAGCCACCGATATTCTCCACTAAAAATGAGTTAGATAATGAACTTTTTTAAAAGGGTCAAATATGAATAAGAACTATATTTATTCATTTAAAAAATAGGTAACTAATGGATAACAAATATAACTTTTAAATTTGTAAAGCCTCATGTGGGTTACTTAAGTGCAAACAAATGAGGCCTAAGACTCTATTAAAGGTCTGACCGAATCAAACCCAACCAGACCTATTCAAACTTTTTAAAAATAAAAAAACAAATACACTTAATGGGCTAAGATCCGATTCACTCAGATTCAGACCCTCATTAAGTGCAAACAAATAAGGCCTAAGAATTAGTGATCATATGCAAGAAATATGAATAATATGATTAATCATATTATGCCAGTTTGCCACTCCTACTTTCAAGTAAGGAGGAGCCAATGGATTTAACGCCAAAATACTTGTTAGGATGAGAGTTAGAAACAAATCTTCACCTAAAACAGGGATTCAGTTCAATGAACATTTTCTAAAACTCATCTTTAGGATTGTTATTGGTTCCAAAAAGTGGAGAAACCAAAAAAAAAACAATTAAAGCCAATCACTTTGGTGAACATGATTTCAGGGAAAGGAAGAAGCAAATTTTTCACACCTTGAAGCAGTGACATCAATGTACTCTAATAGGGAGGTAAAGCCATTGGATCTTCAACCCTTTTAGACCTCCCAGGATCCTTAGCAGGCCAGCAAGATATTGAATCAGCAAAGAAAAGTTTTCAGAAAAAAGTCTATTAAAAATAACAAGCTTTAAATGTAATCCACCAACAAAATTGCCATGGTATTAAAAAAAATCAAGCAGCACAAAATACCATAAATGAAGGAAAATCTGACGAGAACTGCCTACATAGAGTCTTCGACAAATTCTCAAGCTTTAAGACGTCCATAGAACTTAGCCTTCTCCTGTGTAGTCTGGAAGCGTCCATGGCCAAACTTGGAGGATGTGTCAATGAACTTGAGCTTGATCTCCTCCAATGCAACCCTAGATGTCTGATTCAACAGAGACTGCCTCAAAGTCACAACACGCTTCTTTGGTCCAACACAGCAGCCCTTAATCAACAGAAAGTCTTCTTTCACAATACCATAATGAGGGAATCCACCCATTGGGGTGATATCCTTCTCAGTCCTGACAAGATGAAAAATAATGTTAGATTAAGAATAGTGATATCCAAATAACAGAAACAAGACACCTTATGCGCATTATAAGGACTAACCTGTCAAACTCAGTTATGGCAGAATGAGACTCCTGACCAGCCTTGCCCAGCCTGTAGACTTTCTTGTTCAGCTCAGTGCGATGGTGATAACCATTCTGCCCAGCCCTAGCTACAGTGTATGACACCCGTGCTGGATGCCAAGCACCAATACAAGCCACCTTTCTAAGACCACGATGGGTCTTACGTGGGAGACGGGTTACACCCCAACGAGTAACCACGCCCTCAAAACCCTTACCTCTGGTCACACCAATAATATCAATCATCTCATCCTTTTGGAAAATAGCATCAACAGGGATCTGCTTCTCAAAGAAGCCATAAGCATAATCAACCTTCTGGGAAACATCCCCACCATTAACCTGAATCTCCATCAGGTGTGCCTTCTTTTGCTTGAGGCCTTTCATTTTTCTAATCTGCAAAGAAACAAGTATAAACATTTAAGAGGGGCTTGAATTACTCGTTGGGTGGGGCAGGGGAACCTGAGTGCATCAAAGGAGAATAATGTGAAAAAAGAGCTTCCTAAGAGAGGTACGGCATAGTAAGAGTTGTATTGGCAAATACCTGAGTATGGGCCAAAACACGAATGACACAACAATACTTCTTCATCTTCTCCAATTGCACATTAATATCCTTCTTACCATCATCAGTTTCATACTTCTTCGAGTACTTTGCGAAGGCCTTCTTTTTGGACATGCACCAGTTCTTGTAGAATCTCCTTTTAATCTCTTCACTAAGATGTTGAGCCCAGACCGTGCTAAGGCAGCGAAGGCCACGTGGTGTTTTCACATAGCCAACAACCCCAACAACAATCATAGGAGGCGTTTCAATTATGGTAACAGCTTCACATGTTTCTTTCTTATGGAGTTCTGCACAAATGAAACTTGTGAGTTACAAGATCTGGGTTTTAATTTAACAAAAGCCTACTTGGAAAGACAAGCTTTGCAAGATGTGTAACTGTTTATCACCTACAGTTTTTTCAATAAACCTTAATATCAAAAGGTCTCTCATGCAGCAAAGCCTTATATTAGTACAAATTTAATTCCTTACCAGGACATACTCTATAACCTCAAGTTTTGTAGGGTGAGAAAACCTTTAATTTGTATAAACCTAGTTCCTTGACTGTATATTCAGATTTCTTAACACTAATTCTAGTATTGCATTGGCACATTGCAGCAGAAACCTTGAAATCCTAAGAAAACTTACTTGACCCTGGTTTTTCAACATCTCTGACAATATGAGTCATCCCAGCTTTGTAGCCAAGGAAAGCTGTCAGCCTGCAAGGTTTTGTTGGATCATCTTTGGGAAAAGCCTTCACTGCATAAACAAAGAGAAGAGAATACAATATCAGAACTTATGATGACATCATATCTATGACTGACTTAGAAGTCGTTTGATAAATATCATTGCACGACAACACATTATCTTAACCAACTACTGCAAGCTCATGTTAGCAAAATGCACAATGACTAGGGAAACACTGAGGTGTAGACGATAGACTATTTAGTTAAATGGGTGAATCACAAATAAGATGCCTAACCACAGAATTTCAGAACCAGAGAGCAAGATGAGGCATAAATACTGAGGTAGCTCATTTTCTATGAGCCACGCAAATTGACACATCAGTAGAAGTACACCACCAAAAACTCACAAACATGAAATTCTAAAAAATCTGAACCCCAGGTACAAATGTGTAATTCAGTACACTAAAAAACTCAATAACCTTGAGGCAAACTTCATGTAGGATGCCAGACTATGCCATAGTTATACTCCAAGTAAAATAAGTTTGTTATCAGCACAAGAATGCAAATCTAATAAGGTAAAGAAATCAATTAAACCTTTGCCCCTGTGTCGTGCTGCTCTTTTCCTTGGAAGAAATCCCAAAGAACCATGTCTTGGGTGCTCAAACTTGCGATGCGACATTCTTCTTACCTGTAATAGCTGGAAAAAGAAAAGGCTAAGTGGCCTCAACCTTACAGGAGAATTTCACAAGTCAGCCACCTAAAGAGTACTCTCTTTTAGCTTAGTGTGAGAAACATTATTTCAAGTAAGACAGAAAATTAGTTTGTACTTTTTCATAACATACAACTGAAATCTCCACACAAAATATTGCCCTTATAGTAGTTTGATAAGGGTCAAAAACTTACTAGACAAACAATGTTTACATTAGGAATATAATAATAGACACACATCTACTCGATTCTTTAAAACGATCACTGTGACGAGACAAGGTGATATATATAATAATACTAAAGAGAGGATTGAGGTGACATTTGCGAAGAGAGAAATTTTGTAAATAGGTATAAATTTAGTTCTCAAAGGTGGTAAAGAAATAAAAATCTATAAAAGTTTCAAAGAAATCATAAATTTGGAAAATAATATCAAAATAACAGAAAAAATATCAATAAGACAATAAGAAGAAATTGTAATATAGGAAAAAACGAGATCTAAAATTCAAACAATTTCAAAAATACATCTATTATTATATAATAGTGAGAAAAAGGATGTCAATTTTTTTGAGTTCACTGCTTGTTCAGAGGCACGAGCCAACGAGAAACAATTTTACAAGTTTAGTCAGTAAAGATAAACCGCATGAGGGAAAAGAAGAGCTCCACAAAGGAGACAATCAAAATATCAAAGACAGCATGCTCTAGACAAATAAGACATGTGAATCTACCACAAACTCTAGGAGATGAATCGAAATGCTCCCTGACCAAAGGCCTATGGCACGAAGAACGTGCCAATTCTCGGGGCTCAAATGTATTTCTTTCCAAATAACCCAATATAATGAGGTATTGGTGAAAGAGCCCTTTTGAGACTCCAGCCTTGATTAATTGATCAAGTTGTTATAGGGAGTACATTTCCATCACCTCCAATAGAATTTTGGGAAAATCCAACATGCCTAATTGTACTAAGAGCACGCAAAAAAAGAAAGTGTAGAAAAAATAAGCATTAAAATACTCTAAAGTAGTCAATTCATATTAAACCAAAATAATTCAAATCAAATTGAAAAACAAGCTCTATACTTAACAGAACTAATTTAAAATGCGTGTACATTAAATTGAAAATAAAGGTACCAGATCTAGTAAATGATGAACAAATTTCAGCTAAGAAATTGTACAAATATTGCAAACCAATCACTGTATACGATAGCTGGTAACAAAAATAAATCTACGAATCAGAATAAAGTAAAAACAAAGAAGATCAATATATCAATGGTTAATAATTCGCAGAAAATGTAACACAATTGACAATTTTTTTACAAAAATTGGCGATTCAATAGATCGAGAGTTGAACGATGTTACCTCGTAGCTACTATGCAGTGTGCGGCTTCAATACGAAAGGATGCTTTAACGCTGTGACACTTTATATAGTAAGGGACGGTTAGAATTAGGGCTTCGCTACTAACTGTCTTTTGACGTTTTTACCCTCGTTAGCCGCATTTGTGTGCCGCAAAATGATGGGAGTTAAGTGTGTTGCACACTTGCACTTGTTGGTTTTGAAAATAGCCTGTTTGAACGACGGAAGTCTTGGAAATTACAATCAAGTTTCTTTTTAAAGACAAATTTTCAAAAACACCAAAGCATCTTGGGAGCAGTTTGTTGGATGAATATATATGTTGTAATTTTTTACTTACAAAATATCTTGTAGAAAATATTTTTTCCTTGAAAATTTACAAAAAGAATAAATAATAGTTATCAAATAAAAAATTATTTGGAAATATGCCATAGTTTAATAAGAAACATATGTGACATTGTAGGTTTATAGCAACTTGGTAATAATACATGTAAGATTTCAATATTGGTGTGTTCCTTGTACATATTTTGAAGACAATGACAAGGTTATCCATGAGTCAGTGCAATAGATTTGAGAATTGTGGTCAAATCATACCGGCACAACCTTAATACGCTGGAGGCTTAATTCGACATATTATTTCTTAATAAGATTTTATTGAATAAAATTATGAATAAACTAGTTGAGCTAGTATATAATATGGATACTCGATAAGAGTTAGAGATTGCATTCTTGTTAATACACTATGTCATCCCTAGTAAGTTTAAACAACAACAATAATAGTTTTTTTTTTATTCTTTCGTTAAAGTAAACGAGGGATATAGTAGAACTTCCCAAAGGGCCACCCATTTCAGTACTATTTTTACCGAGCAAACTTTACTTCGAAGTTATAATAAAATCTGGCGCGTCAATACTGGTATGATCACATCCAACAACAACAGTAGTTATTTGCAAATGACTAAGTATCTTCCACTATCCATATCATCAAACTCTAACAAGTTCCTCACAAAAGCTTTTATTTTTTTCCTCTGCTACTTTAGTGTTGGGTATCTAACATATTCATACCTAACGATTTTCTACAAAGTGGTGATTAAACGTATAACTTGTACAAATCTTTTTATTTTCCAAGTCGATCCGATCCATTTGTTGTCCGGAAATAGGAGAACTCAATGATTATTCGTTTGGCGGAACCATAAGTTAAAATTTTGGTATACTGGGATCCCGTAAAAACTTCGTTCGAGGAATGGGTCAGACCGAGGTCATTTCTCAAGAACAATATCTAAAGGGCCTGATACTTCCACTTGGATCTGGAACCTACATGATGATGCTCACGATTTCGATAGCCATACCAGTGATTTGGAAGAGATCTCTTGAAATGTATTTAGTGCACATTTCGGTTAACTCTCCATCATCTTTCTTTGGCTGAGCGGCATTATTTCCATGGTGCTCGTTTTTCTAATTATGAAGCGTGGCTAATAGGGTGTTTGGATAGGTTTAAAAGCTGATCAAACTAGCTTTTAAACACATTTTTATTTTCTGGAGTGTTTGGGAAGAAAAAAACTGCTTAAAAAAAAAATTAGTTGGCTGACCCCAACTTTTCTCATTTTGGCTAAAAAGCCATTTTAGTTTGACCAATAAAATTATTTTATGGTCCATTATAAGTTCTCATAGACCAAAATTACCATCAGTCAAAGAAACCCTAGAACAACATACTTCTCCTATTTTCCTCACTTCTGAAGACAATCTTTCCTCTTATTTCCATTTCCTCTTTGTTTTCATTTTTCTGCACTTTTCCTCAAGCATTTCAGTGGAAATCAATCCTTGTTGTAAGTTCTTCTCGAGCATTATTGTAATCGTGATAATTTATTAATATTATGGTGTCATTCTCGATTCCATCTACTTCCTCTATTTCTACAATTCAGCTGCTACCGATTATATTTTCATTTAGTGACTGTTTGATAATATTGTGATCACAAGTTGTGATTCTTAAACATATTTGTTTCATGATATGAGTTATTTTGATGATATTCTGCATAAGTCAAAATGAGGTCTTTGCTTTCTGAAATTACATGGCCAATTATTTGCTACTAATATGAAAATTATTCTAAAATTTCCCTAATGAGAAAATTAGTAATATTTGAATGAAGTGCACTTTAAATAGAGCCTATTGGATTTTTCATTAGTCACTCCAACTAATGAGGAAGTTTCTTCTACTTTAATTATATATTTGTTTCTCCTTTCTTCAGATTATTTACATTCAATCAAGACGGAAAGTAACGCTAAGTAGGATGATGAGGTTCATATTAAATTTATTGAGTTATGTGAGCAAGACATTAGAAAAAGAAATAGACCAAATACTTACTTACCTAAAGATGGGTGAAAAAATGTGATTAATGAGTTCGAAAAGAAGACGGAAAGAGTGTATAATAAAAAAACAATTGAAAAATTATTGGAATTACATGAAAGCCGAATGGACACTTTTTAAGCGGTTGATGAGAGGAGAGACAGGTTTAGGATGGGATGACACAAAAAATACAATTATAGCAGATGATGATTGGTGGGAGCGAAAAATTAAGGTACATTTCTCATATTGCTACATGTGTCGTTCTTTTTCTTTTTCATTGCTGGATATTCTTTTTTATTTAAAGTGGCTTTGAATTTATTTACAGGAGAATGCTCGATATAAAAAATTTAGGAACAAAGATCTTTCGCTCATATGGTTTCGCTACGGCGCACTATTTGCTAATCTTGTTGCCACAAGAGAAAGAGCATGCGCAGCAAACCAAGAGCAATCGTCTAGCATTGGACTAAATCTTGACGAAGAGGGATAAATTATAGTGATGGTTGTGACAAAGAACACTTTACTCTTCTTAATGATGAAACGAGCGATGAAAGTGATGATCTACACAATATGAATTTTGTTATGTTTTCAAAGTCATCACTAAAAAGACAAAAATCAATTGATGGTGTTAGCACTAGCAATCAAGTAATAAAGAGTAAGAAAACAACAATTGCAACATTAATAAAAGAGGATATACACTCTCTCATTGAGTTTATGTTTAGAAAAAGCACTGCTACATCTCCTATAGTTGATGAGACATTTATCGAGAAGTGTATTGGCACGTTGAAACAAATTCCTAATATTCCAGCAGAGAGTGAAATTTACAGTTTCACTATGAATATGTTTCGCAAGAAAAATAACCGACAATATTTTTGGGGATGCATACTAATGAAGCTTGCAACTCTTGGTTGGAGTTTAACTATCAATTTTACCTCAAGAATAATGGATAATGTATCGTTGTGGTTGAGTATTTTTTATTGTTTCGTATTCGGATATTATAGTTGTAAGTGTAAACTTTATTATGGTTTTCGAATATTTTTATTGTTTCGTATTTGAATATTGTAGTTGCTCATTGCTGGGCTAGTTTGCATTTTCAGTTATGAGTAATCTTCAATTATGGTTTTTATGTGTAAACATGCACGTATTATGTGTAAGCTTCAGTGTGTGTATGTTTCATAGCTTGCAATGGTCATGCGTTGTCTGGCATAAATTGAGAAATGAAAAATGATTCCTAGCTTCAGTTATGTGTATGTTTCCTAGCTTGCAATGGAAAATGGAGAAATGGGTTGAGATGATCTGCAATTAACCAGTTAATTAACTTTATGTTTCCACTTCAGTTAAATGGAGACTTCGAACTTTAGTGACTTGGTAGATCCTTATCCAAGTTATTCGTCAGATGATGAAGATGAAGAAGAACTGGAGGAAATACGGAGGGAGCAAGATGATAAGGAATGGACAACTTTATGCCAAATAGAAGGTAAATTGATTTTGATGTATTACAAAAAATACCTATGTAAGGAACCTTGTCGTACATCTAGTCGCTCTGAAAATACATTTATTCAAGAGATATTAAGAGGAAACGAGACTCGTTGTTATGAATTTTTTTGATTGAGCAAGTCAGTGTTTGTTGGTTTATCGAATGATTTAACTGAAAAGTATGGGTTTAAACCCACACGCGGAATGTCTATACATGAGATGTTAGGCATGTTTTTGATGACTTATGCACATGGAGTTGAAAATCGATTGATACAGAATATCTTTCAACATACGGGAGAAACAATTCATAGATATTTTCAGTGTTTTAAGGCCATTTGTGAGCTTGCGAGAGATATTATAAGACCACATCCAAATTATAATGATAGTGCATGAGCTCACAAGCCATGTAAAAGTCGATATCTCTCTTTCTTTAGAGTAAGTAATAATTTTACCTAGTTAATTTTTTATTAAACATTAACTTAACTTCTATAAGTATTACTAACTTAAGTTATATTTATACTTATATGTGTATATATGATTGTATTGGAGCACTTGATGGCACACATGTTAAAGCAAGATTACCGTAAGTTCAAGAGATACCATATATTGGACGTCAAGGTTATTCGACTCAAAATATTCTTGTTGTCGTAGATTTTAATATGTGTTTTACATTTGCATGGGCTGGGTGGGAAGTAGCAGCTCAGGATAGTCGTATATTTGGTGAGGCCCTTCGTAGACCGGAACTTAATTTTCCACGTCTAATTATAAATAAATATTATCTAGTTGATGCAGGATATCCACATGTAAAGGAATACATGACTCCATATAAAGGAGATAATGTGAGATACCACCTAGCACAATTCCGCCGCGGTGCAACAAGAGAATTGCGAGAACCAAGAGGACAAATTAAAAGATTTAATTTTGCGTTCTTCTTATAGAAATATTGTAGAGCGCACATTTGGGGTTTGGAAAGCAAGATGGTCTATTTTGCGAGACAAGCCTTTCTATCACATTGACACTCAAAGAGACATCGTACTTGCTACTATGGCCATTCATAACTATATTAGAAAGAAATGCAATATGGATGATACATTCCGAGTAGCTGAGAATGAGAGATATGTTCCATATGATGATTTTGATGTTGGTACATCCTCGAGAACTAATAACAATACAAATGCGGAAATGTGGAAGACAAAAGCGATCTCGTTTGGATGGGTCTTCGTGATTTGATTGCTAATGAAATTTGTGAAGCTTGATACTTGTAACTGTAAAGTTAAAACACTCGCTGGTTATGATCAACAACACTGTTTAACCAAAGAATTGGATTTTTAGTCAAAGCTAATTTAAGAAGTACTCGGGCTTCTGGTAATCAAGGAATTTAAATAAGAATAGAAATTAGACTTGTAAATAAGATCGCATAAAAGTAAATATATTTCAATAGTGGTTCGAGCGTGTCCATACAAGTGAGATTTTACTCCCTTTTATAAGGAATTTCTTAGTATAATGTATACTCTACTTAATGATTGAGCATTAATGATTAATAATATCATTAATGTAATGTTACAATAGGTAATCATAACTGTTGCGTGAAGATTCTGTAAAGTTTGGCTCATTGATTGAAGATCTTTGAATCTGCCCTTGTTCATTATGATTGTGTCTCTTCAACTCCTCATTTAGACTTGAGCTCCCACTTCTAATTGTCTCTTGTGTGTATTATTCCGTACCTCTTTGTCTCGTACCTCTTTCTAAATTCTTGCCCAGTTGTCACGTTTCCGTTGTTCCACGTAGATAGCTTTGTCATCAGAGATATTACACGTGTGAAACCTATTTCTTACCAATACATATAGTCCTTCACTTACCATATATTTGGCAATTAAATATTTGGTAAGTGGATACTCATTTATGGCGGGAATATTTTGCCGTCGTTTCACTCGTACCATTACACCTATCTCTGAATGTACGCGTCTCTTGTCACTTCCATTTAATGCATGTTCCACGTGGCGTTTTCAGACTGGTTCTGCAATTCATCAGCGTCTTTTATGGCTTTTTGCGGTTGCATCAGTCACAAAGTGGCAGTTTTATTTATGACTTTCACATCAATATTTTTTCTATTTTTTGACGGTTGCCTTTATGTATAAATACCCCTTTTTTGCCTTTGCTTCTACGAAAAACTTCCAACTTTCCTTCACTGTTTGTAAGTTCCTCTTTCATGTAAATATGTCTTCTTCAAATCAAGATCCCAAGAAAGTAATCCTAGTAGATGAGTGCTCCGATCCGGAGTAGGAGGGGTGGTAGATTAAGGAGCCTGGGTTCTACACCTTCTAGGGGTTCTTCTTCTTCATGTAACACTACTCCCCCACCAACTTCTAGGGTTAGTGTTACTCCATCTTCTTCTAGGGCAAGAGCTTCTAGATCTTCTTCTAATAATAGAGAATCAAGTGAACCACTTCGTGAACCAAAGGTTGATGGGATTGTTCCTGCTGAGTTTTCTTTCGTAAAGGACAATGAAGCCATAAGAAAACAACTTTCTTCCATGATATCTCATGATCGCGCTGATCTTTACCCTACTCAAATCACTGAGGGTTTGATTTCTATTACGCATAAAGATTGTTACTGGAAACCTGACTTTCCAGTCTTAGTTCCTAATGAGAATCAAAGAATAACTTCTTACAAAACTGGCTATTCTTATGTGTACACTTATCCCTTTAGGCCTTTACTTTAGGGTTTAAGCCTCCTATCGACCCTGTCATTATAGTGCTTTGTCGATTGTTTGATGTGTGTTTGGGACAAATCGGTCCTCTTATCTGGAGGACAGTAGCATGCCTTAGATTTTTGGCCAACTTGGCTTCAGTTCCTTTTACCTTTTATCATCTCATTCATCTCTATTCCCCTATGTTGTTCCGCCATGGAGTTTTTACTCTTGCGGCTAGAAGTAAGAAAGTTTTAGTTATTACTTATGATGATAAAGATAGGTTGGTATGTTCGGTTTGTTGTTGTTCCTTCGAAAAGGTTTGTTAGGTGAATAAAATATCTCCTTCCCTGAGAAGTGGAACTTTGCACGTGAGTCTAGTTTTGCTTACTTTTTTCTTTATTTTTGATAGATTTTAGTACTATGACTGCTCTTTTTTCTTCTTCTTTTTACAGCAAGCATGGGAACCGTCGAGGAGGTCTCCGGTTTCTGTGGTTTGGTAGAAAAATTGTTTTTGATTGCTCCAATGGAAGAACGTTCTTGGAAGTACCCTCTCGACGAGGTTTGGTTGGATAGTGAAAATCCACGGTAGCCTTTTTTAACATTTCCTTTCTCTCCTTTTTAAGATTCTCTAATCCCTTTTATTTGTTAGGGCTTCCTGCTCGTGGAGTTTCTGCTGCTGCTGCTATAACTGCCTTGAAATTTTCGTTGGCCAAGGCTCAAGAAATTATTTTGAACTCCTCTTCGTCAAAAAGGAAAGTGGATGGGTCTCGGACCTTGGAAGATGAGGAAGAGCTGGATGAAGGTTCACTGATTCAGAGGTCACTGAGAAGAAAGGTCGTGTTTGACGACGAATCTGCTCCACTTATTGCTCCATCCTCCGTGCATGAGTCAGAGCCTACCGCCCCTATACAATCTGAAGATGAAACTCCTTCCACAACCAATGAATCAATTGAACAGTTGTTCCACCAAGGCTTTGGCACAGTTTTAGAGGAGGCGCCTCTTGCTATTTTTCCTCCACCTGCTCTAGTGGAACTTTAATCTGCCGCACCTGTTGCTATTTCTGCTCCCCCGCCTGTTCTACATGTGGCTCCTTCATCTACCCCTACTTCTGTGCCTTCTATTGTCGAAGTTGGATCTTCCAGTAATGGGGAGATGAAGCAAATTATGATAGAGGTTCCTACAGGAGGTAGCCTCTTAAAGAAATCAGGCCAGGCAGATGTGTGGTTGAAGCCTCTGATAGGACCGGTTGAGAAGTCTAAGTTGGAAAGCCATAGCTCCTTAACTTGGATGAACGAGATTATACACTCGTCCTTAAAGGTATCCTTCATGTTATTCTTTCTTTAACTTTTACCGTATCTAACTTCCTTTTTTGTGCAGATCAATATTATTGGTACAGAGTTGATGGAAAGGATCGTCCATACAGAGCAATTAATGAATGATTATCGAGTCTGACAACTGGAAGGAGTAATTCGAGAGCCTTCAACTTGATATGGAAGAAGTAGAAGAGGAGAAGTGTATCTTAGAGCAGCAAGTCAGAGTGATTGCAATAGAATTGGACATTGAGAAGGCTTCATCAAGTCAAGCAGGCAAGGACAACCTAGAATCTTCATTTGCGGAGCAGCTTTCCCATGTTACTGAAGAGATAAGAAGCTTGAAAGTTTTGTTGGACCAGAAGGAGGCTTATGCTGATGAACTTGTGCAATCACTTACTCAAACTCAATAAGACCTCCGTGAATCTTCAAACAATATTCAATTTCTGGAAAGATCCTTTGCCCCTTTGCAGGCTTCTTATGATGTTGTTGTGGTTGAAAGAGACGAGTTGAGAGTGAATGTTGAACAATGAGAGAATGATTACGAAGCTATCGAGGATAAGGAAGTTGTCGATGTGAGTTGGGATTATTTGAATGCCCGTCTTGATACATTGACAGAAATGGGCCAAGAAAATTTTGACTTACAAGCTGAAATTGCCAAAACCAAGGAGATAATCAAAAAGTGTCGGCAAAGTCAAAAAATTTCATCACCTGAAGTTGAAGTTCCAATGGGTGATGAGATCGTGCCTGACGAAGCTGCTGCCCAACCCTTGCCATCTCAAGCCGCTCCTTCTGCTGATGAAGATAATCCCCCCAGTGTCTCGTGAAAGTGTTTATCAAACCCTCTATTTTTTTTCTTTTGAATCAATTGGTGGTTACCCTCGGTTCCATTTGGGGGTGGAATTTGGTTAGTAAGTCCCCAGTGACAACTTAGGGGCAACTTTGTATGAACAAGTTCGGTTTGAACTAAGTTAATACTTAGTTTCTATCGTTATACAATATCAATATTTAAATTTCTTAGCATGACTTGTGTTTTTTCGAGTTTTCGTTTCACTCTTAAATGTTTTCATGCTATTATGTTAGGATTTCTATTTTATCCTTATTTATTTGCATAAAAAATGATTTGACATTTCGTGTCTTTTCGAAATAAGCATGATTTATAAAAGAAGGCCCTTTTATGAACGACACTTAATGAAGAAGACGTCTCAACTTCATAATGGTGTAAACATACAAAAGAGAGATAGGAATTCACATGTTTTTCTGAATAATATTTTGAAGAAAGTCTTTATATTATTCGAACTTTCGGAATATTTTACATGTGTTCAAGTATCATCTATGACTCCTTCGTCACTGTTTTATTTTACAACAGATTCTGAATAAACACGAGGGTACGAAATTATACCCGTAACTAAATTCTGCCTAAACATTCGTTTACATTCACGAGTATGTTCTTTGTAAGTTTCTGAATCAGGCTTTGTGTTTTTGTCTTTGGCTCTTTGATTTCGCTCGTAACTTTTGATTTGTTGGAAAAAATGGAACTTCGGGATTAAGCTTTGACTCTTTTGATATTCTTCTTTGCATTCCATACTGTATAGTCCCCCAAGTGTTTGAGCTTTGAACAATGAAATCTCGAGCACTTGACTATTCCTTTCTTGTGGTCCTTTTCCTGAAAAGGAAAAACATACGGGACTTGAAGGTATATAGTTTTAGATGATGACTGCTTAACCCTTTTGAAATGTCCATCAGAAGGTTGTAACCCTAGACCGGAAATTTAGTTACTTCTTCGTGTCTATTCAGGTCTAATATCATCATTTCATTATGGGTTAGCTTTTTGCATATGATCTAAAATGGTTAGTATAACTTTAACTTAAATAAAATCGTATGTAATGATACCTGACCGTGGGTACTCCTCTTGCTTAGAAGTAATACTTCTTTAAATGAACAACATTACAGCTTGTTGGTAAAATCCTGTCGTCCATAGCTTCCAGCTAATAAGCGCCTTTTCCAGCAATACAACGCACTTTGTAGGGTCCTTCCCAATTTGGATTTAGCTTTCCTGCTCCAGCCTCCATTGTTGATTGAAAGACCTTTTTAAGAATAAAGTCCCCAATTTTAAAATATTTGAGGTGAGCTTTTTTGTTGTAATACCACTCTATAATTTGCTTTTGAGCTGCCATGCGTATTAATGCAGCTTCTCTCCTTTTTTCAAGTAAATCCAAATTTGTTCTCAACTCGTAGTTATTTGTTTCTTCCGTTGTTGTTGCGAATCTCGTGCTTGGTTTGCCAATTTCCATTGGTATTCTGATCCGTAGACAAGTGCGAATGGGGTATCTTTCGTGGCTGTCTTTGTTGTAGTTCTGTAAACCCACAATACTCCTGGTAGCTCGTCAAGCCATTTTCCTTTTGATTTTTCCAATTGTTTCTTCAAGTTATTGATGATGATCTTATTTGTTGACTCAGCTTGCCCATTAGCTACGGGGTGATAGGGTGAAGAAGTAATACGCTTGATTTGCCATCTTTGGAAGAATTCTATGATTTGTGAGCCTATGAATTGCGGGCCGTTGTCACATACAATTTCCTTCGGGACACCAAAGCGGCATATGATGTTTCGCCAGATAAAGCTCTTTACTTCTTTTTCTCGTACATGTTTAAAGGCTTCTGCCTCCACCCATTTTGAGAAATAATCTGCTAAGACAAGTAAAAACCTTACCTATTCTTTAGCCTGGGGTAGAGGTCCTACTATATCCATTCCCCACTTCATAAATGGACAAGGTGATGTAACCGGATGTAGTAACTCTACGGGTCGATGCATGTTGTTAGCATACCGCTGACATTTGTCGCATTTAGCTACGGAATTTTCGATGCCTTCCTCCATCTTAGGCCAATAATACCCTACTATGATTAGAGTTTTGACTAGAGATCTTCCACCTGCGTGGTTTCCACAACGTCCTTCGTGTACTTCTTTCATCACGTATTCACTTTGATTAGGTCCGAGGCACCTTGCTATGGGACCACCAAACATTTTACGATATAAAGTGTCACGAACTAAGAAGTACCGTGCAACTTTTCATCAAAGTGCTTGAGCTTCTTTCTTATCTTTAGGCACGGTATTATTCTGCAAAAAAATTACAATTTCGTTTCTCCAATCCCAATTTAGGTTATTAAATGTTACCTCATTATAATCATGGTCAATTGCTGAATGGAATAGATGTATCACAATAACATTTTCTTTATTCGTTACATTTGCAACTTATGCGAGGTTAGCTAATGCATTTTCCTATATGGGTACTTGCACGATCTTCCATGATTGGAATTGCCTCACTAGTTCCCTTGTCTTTTCCAAATATTGTTGCATTCGAGTTTCTCTAGAGGTGTAAGTCCCATGCATCTGGTTTACCACCAGTTGAGAGTCATTTTTAATCACAATCTGCTATATTGAGATTTCTCGTGCTAGTTCTAGCCCTGCAATGACATCTTCGTACTCTGCTTCATTGTTAGTGATATGATAACATTTACTAGCTTGCCTTATCTTTTCATCCGTATGTGGTATTAAAACAATTCCTAGACCGACTCCTTTAACATTATAAGAACCGTCAGTGAATAGAATCCATGTTCCTGGATAGCTCCGGTAAAGATTTGTAACTCTTTTTCTACTTTAGGAATTATACTGGAACTAAAATCTGCGACAAAATCGGCTAAAATCTGTGACTTTATTGCAGTCCTAGGTTGATAAACGATGCCATATTCGCTTATTTCTATTGCCCATTTAGCCAGTCTACATGACAGTTATTGTTTATGCAGAATATTTCTCAAGGTATAGTAAGTTTCAACAGTAATTGGATGACACTGAAAGTACGGTCTTAACTTTCTAGCTGCCATGATTAGTGCGAAGGCTAATTTTTCTAGATGAGGGTATCTAGTTTCAGCGTCTAGTAAATACTTACTTACATAGTAGATAGGAGATTGCTTACCTTTGTCCTCCCTTACCAGGACTGCACTCACAGCTACTTCCGCAACAACAAGGGAAATGTACAGCCTTTCCCCCTCCCTTGGTTTGGACAGTAGTGGGGGATTTGATAGATATGCCTTCAAATTTTCGAGGGCCTGCTGGAATTTTTCAGTCCATTCGAACTGCTTCTGCTTCTTTAATACTGAGAAGAATTTGAAAATCTTCTTTGAAGATCTTGAAATTAATCTTCCTAAAGCTGCGATCCTACATGTCAGCCTTTGAACTTCTCTTTGCTCGTTAGTATATCACGTATTTCTTCAACGGCTTCAATTTGAGCAGGATTTACTTCAATGCCTCTATTTGATACGAGAAAACCCAAAAACTTACCTGATTCGACGCCAAATGCGCACTTCTCTGGATTTAGTTTCATATTATACCTGCGGAGGATGTCGAACGTAGTTGAAAGATGTTGGAAGTGATCTTCAGCCTGTGTGGACTTTACCAACATGTCATCTATGTACACCTTCATTGTTTCCCCAAGATGTTCCTGGAACATCTTGGTCACTAGCCTTTGATACGTGGCTCCAGCATTTTTTAAGCCAAAAGGCATGACTTTGTAACAGTAAGTCCCCATGTTCGTAATCAAGGAAGTTTTTTCCTCGTATGAGGGGTCCATTTTTGTCTGATTGTAACCAGAATATGCATCTAGAAATCTTAATAATTCATGACCTGCAGTGGCATCAATCATTTGATCTATGTGCGATAATGTAAATGAGTCTTTTGGGCATGCTTTATTTAAATCAGTATAAGCTACGCATACTCTCCATTTACCATTCTTTTTAGGTACCACTACGGTATTAGCTAACCAATTAGGGTATTTTACCTCGCGTATTGAATCGATTTTTAAGAGTTTCTGTACCTCTTCATTGATCACCTGATTCTTGAACGATCCTTGCTTCCTTTTTTTTTTGCTTGACATGTACGAATGATGTGTCTTCATTTAGTTTATGATTCATCACATCTGGGGGTATACATGTCATATCTGAATGGGACCATGCAAAACAATTTACATTAGATTTCAAATATTCAATTAACTTACCTCTTCTGGTCGGGTTTAGCCTTGCTCCCATGTGGATTGTTTTGCTCAGGCTTGTGTTCAAATAGTGGAACAACTTCGAGTTCTTCAGTAGTCGTCTTTATGTTATCATTCTCCTCTGGTTCTTGAATAACATTAGGCCTGGAATCCATGCCCGTATTTTTTGATGCTACATCCGTGGTGATTTGATTCACCGTGTCTTTAACATTTGCTCCCATATCTGTTTTAATTGCTCTCGCATCTTTTAACTCTTCCACCACTTCTTTTTTATTCGTATGTATCACATAATTGATGTTCCTTTAAGTTTGTTGATCACCTCGGATTTGCTGAATCCCCCATTTAGAAGGGAATTTGATTACTTGATGTAGAGTAGATGGTACTGCGTCCATATCATGAATCCATGGTCTTTCCATAATTACATTGTAGGCCATGTCTGTATCAATAACTTGAAACTTTATTTCTTTTACAACGCCTTCTGCATATGTACTCAATGCAATTTCTCCTTTTGTTATGACCGTGGAATTATCGAATCCAGATAATGAACGTGCTTTTGGAATTATTTGGTCTCCCATAAGCATTTCTTCCACCACTCTTAGTAGAATGATGTTAACCGAATTACCTGGATCAATCAATACTCTTCTCATGTTAGTATCATGTATAAGTAAAGATATTATCAGTGCGTCGTTGTGTGGGATTAATAACCCATCTGCATCTGAATCGTCAAATGTTATGCTATCAGCCTCCAAGATTTCACGAGTCCGTTTCCCGTGTGTTATTGTGAACTTCGTTGTCGTTTTTGCTGCGGTATAGGTCACGCCGTTAACCTCCTCTCCCCTGTTTATCACATTTACTGTTCTCTTCGGAGATGGTGGTTTTGGGGTCTCCTACATGTTCTTCATATATGCATGTTTACCTTTTCCACTAAACAATTCTGTTAGATAGCCTTGTTTTAATAAGTGTTCTACCTCACCTTGTAGTAACCTGTAGTCTGATGTTCTGTGCCCGTGGTCGTTGTGAAATTCACACCAGAAGTCTGGGTTCCTTCTGTTTGAATTTGATCTTATTTCTTTGGGCCATCGAACTTTATCACCCATATTTCTTAATATTGTAATTAACTCGAAAGGACTTACATTGAAGTTACAGTCTCCAATTCTTGTATATACGTTATTACCTCTGTTTCGTTCATATCGATCCTTTCTGGACCTTGATGAGGATTAACTTGAATCTCTGTTCGTCGGTCTGTGATCAAACCGAGTGTTTTCATATTTGGAACGAGCTTCTCGTCCCGAAGGTCCCATATAGGGTTCGTACATGTTCTTACTAGTTCTTTTCTCTGATTCTTAGCGTCTAGAACTCGCCTTGTCTCCTGTTTTTGACTGAGCAATGGTATCCTCTTCAATTTGTAATTTAGTATTGTACCTGTTATAGACATCATTCCATGTTGTAGCTGAAAATTCACGTAAACTTTCTTTGAGTCTCCTCGTGGCTTCAGAGTTTTTATCATTAAAATTACTTGCAAATTCCATAGCTGCCCAATTGTCAGGTACTCTTGGTAACAACATCCTTTCACGTTGGAACCTGTCTACGAATTCACGAAGCAACTCCGTATCTCCCTGTTTTATTTTGAATATGTCTTCCATTCTTTTTTCCACTTCTTGTGCACCGGAATGTGCTTTTATAAACGAACTACAAGCTCAACAAAAGAATCAATAGAAATGACAGATCATGACATCTATCTAAGGACTACACGATATGGCTAACAACATAGCAATTGCAATAAGGAAGGAAAAACAACAAGTAATATCGGAACACCATAATAAGACACAGAAGAATGAACGAAAACACAACCCAAATCCGAAAACCACAATACAGTAAAGGCAAGTAGTAACTCAGCAACTGCAATAGTTTTCACATCAAGTCTTAGCCAACAAACCCCAATAACTTAGTCAAATCCTTCAAGTATAAACTTTCACCTGTAATTGTTAAATTGAGGTCTTTAGAATATAATTCCTTCCAATAAGAAATTCTTTTGAAATATAATTCGTTCAAATAAATATCCTTCAAACATAGTTCTTTCAAGATTAATACTTTTCAATTATAAAATTTCAAATAAATATCCTTCAAACATAGTTCTTCCAAGATCAATACTTTTCAATACAAGCTTTTCAAATAAACCTCTTTCAAACATAGTTCTTTCAAGATCAAATACTTTTCAAGTATACATTTTAAAATAAATATCCTTCAAATATAGTTCCTTCAAGATAGATACTTTGCAAATATATACTTTTCGAGTAAATATCCTTCGAGTATGAGTCACCTTGTGACACCTAAGCATAGATGATTAGCATCTCCGAACACAGATATAACGACAGGGAAATCTACCAGGATACCGTCCCGTAGTCCTGAATTAATTATGCAGTACAAGGGGGATCTCCCGGAATACTCAGTAGTCCCAAAATAAATATGCAATTCTAGGGGATCTCCCGGAATACGTCTGTAGTTCCAAAGTAAATATGCTAGACAGGGGGATCTCCCGGAATACGTCCGTAGTCCCAGAATAAATATGCAGTACTGGGGGATCTCCCGGAATACCGTTCTGTTAGTCCCAAAGTAAATATGTAGTGCAAGGGAATCTCCCGGAATATCGTTTCGCAGTCCCAATTAAATATGCAGCACGACCAACAAAGATAACAACTATAGCACGACAGAAACCTCGTACATCACCACATCAAGTACGAAAGCAACAATAATAGTAATGCAAGGTATGGCAAGTAAATCAACTCAAGAACTTTAAATCACAAAGAACAGTAGAACTCATTCACAAGAAATAACCACAGTAAAGAATGCTAGGCGCAAGGAGAACAACTTAACAAGGAAAAACAAAAAAAATGTAGCAACGATTCCACAATATTCAAGTCAACAATATGAAGCCAACACGAGTCAAATAGTTTCAAATAAAGGCAAGTCAACTAAAATATAGGTTATCTAAACTCCTTTTGAGGTGGAGCAATTACGAGGGATATTCAACAATTCAAGTAAGGGGAAGCAGCAAAAGATAATCATAATCCCAATTAAAACTTAACAATTATAGGATGAGATAATAATAATTTCAGTTAAAGATAAGCAGTTATGAAAAGTATAGCATGACGATAGAAGAGGTAAAATCTTTAGTTAAGTCAAATAAGATTCAATTAGACAGTACGAATAAATCATAAGGCAATTATCTCTAATTAAAGCATGTAGAAGTGAAACTAGAAAATAGGAACTCAAACGTATCATGAACAACTTCATACACGGTGAATACAAGGACCTAAGGACCCTAAAAGACCAACTTCCCACAAATAAGTCCGAGCACGCACTCGTCACCTCGCGTACACGGACTACAATCAACATAAGAGACTCAAATCCTAAGAGGTAGTTCCCCCATACAAGGTTAGGCAAGATACTTCCTTGAACCGCTCAAATCAATCTGAAATCACACTCTATGAGTATCCAACTTTGAATGACCCAAATCTAATCTAATCAATTGCATAATGTAAATATAACTACAAGCAACTACTTTAGCTAATGCATTCGAAGCTAAGGCAAGAAAATAGTAAAAACGCCCAAAAAGTCTCCCCGGGCCCATGACTCAGAATCGGGTAAAAGCCACAAATTACGAACGCCCATTCACTCAAGAGTCCAACCATACTAGTTTCACTCAAATCCGACTTCGAATCGACATTCAAACCCCAAAAATTCATTTTATGAGGTTTCTACAATTTTCCTCCAAAATTCCACCTCAAAGTACTAATGAAATTATGAAATCAATCATATATATATATATATATATATATATATATATATATTCATGTATATTAACCAAATCCGAGTTAGAATCACTTACCCCGATGAATTTCTTGAAAACCTCAATAAAAATCGCCACAAACCGAGCTCCCTAGGTCTAACATATGAAATAATGCCCTAAACCTCGTTTATATAGTGCACCTATAAACTCCACTATGCGGTCCGCGAAATTCCAGGCGCAGTCGCGCCCCCCAGGTTCTGCGGTCACGAAAAAATGGTGCGTCCACACTTTTGGGTGGCTTCATTGACATGCTTTAGTATTTTGGCTATAACTCCCTCTACAGATGTCCAAATAATGAGTTCATTACCTTTATGAAAACTAGACACGAAGGGCTACAACTTTCGTTTTTGATCATCTCAAAATTCCTTGTAGATCAAAAGATATAGTCTTCCAAAATCGGACTAGCGGATCTGCAGAACTTCCCTTGGAGAGCGGCCGCGGCAAAAATATGCGGTCCACGCCCTTCCTTCGCGGTTCACGAAAATTTGTTGTGGTCCGCATTTTCAAAGCACCAGAACAATACCAGAGTTTCGAAAATGTCTGGACTCGCTTAAAACTCACCCTGAAACATACCTGGGGCCCTCGGGCCCCCGTCCAAGCATATAACAAGTTTTATACCCTAACACGGACCCGCTCGAGGTCTCAAATCACATCAAACCACAACGAAACTACGAATCGCGCCATGAATCGAGTTTATGAACTTTAAAATCTTCCAACTCCTAAAACTCGTGATGAAACCTATTAATTCAACCCGGAATGATATCAAATTTTGCAGACAAGTCCCACTGACATAATGGAATTGTTCCAACTCTCGGAATCACATTCCGACCCCTGTATCCCCAAAGTCAACATGTGATGGCCCAAGGGGTCATTATATGAATTCAGACTCCGTTCTAAGCATAATAGCCATAAAAATGTTAATTTTAAATACCTCGATTTACGTGCATAGTCCAGGCGTGAAACCGGAAAGCTTTTATTTGAAAATATGAGAAATAGTAATTTCTAGAGTTAAAATTTGATTATAGTTGACATTGGTAAATATTATGAGTAAACGGACCCTCATACTTGTTTCGACGATCTCGGAAGGTCCGCAGCAAAATATGGGACTCGGGCGTATGTACATAAATGAATTCCGACGTCCCAAGCTTTAGAAATCAATTTTTGAAAGAAATTATTTTTCTGAAATAAATATGAAATACGAAAAGAATTAATATTTGAAACCATTGGTATCGGGCCTGTATTTTGGTTCCGGAGCTCGGAACAGATTTGTTATAGTATTTAAAGGTTAACTGTGAAATTTGGTGAAAAACAGAGTTCGTTTGACGTGATTCGGACATTCGGTTGAAAGTTATGAACTTTAACTATTCTTGAGGAATATGATGAGTTTTGAGGTTTAATTCATGGGTTTACATGTTATTTTCATGATTTGATCGCACGAGCAAGTCCGTATGATATTTTTACACTTGCGTGCATGTTTTGTTTAGAGCCCCGAGGGCTCGAGTGAGTTTCGGATAGGCTACGAGATGTTTTTGCACTTGAATTTTCTGTTGTCTTTGTTGTTGTTGGTGCACAGCTATTGTATGCATTGCGTTCACACCCCTTTGAACGCGAACACACAGAGTGAAAATATTGGGGGGTCATTTTGTCCTATGCGAAGGCACCCCCCATATGCGAGCGCATAGTGTAACTGGGACCTGGGGAAGGGGAGGCCAACTGTGCTATGCGAACGCACATTGTCCCACGCGAACGTGGAGAGGCCCAAGGAGCTAAAGCTCCGCGAACGCAGGCCTTAGGACGCGAACGCATTGTTCTGGGCCATGGACCTACGCGAACGCGGCCACTATGATGCGAACGCGAAGGTCACCCGCCAAGCAATATAAAAACACTTTTAGAAACGGGCAGAACCATTTCTTCTTCATATTTTCGAACCCCACAGCCCTAGGAGCTAATTTCTTCACCAAATATCATCCCCAAGTCATAGGTAATTAATTTTAAACTTTACTCTTTCAATTACTCATTGTTTTTCATCACTTTTAAATAAAAAACTAAGGATTTTCATGGTAAAAATTGAGGGTTTGGGTAGAATTAGCGAATTTTGTAAAAAATCAAATCTTTACCTCAAATTGAGGTCGGATTTCGAAACTAATTGTATATTTGAGTTCGTGGGTGAATGAGTAAACGTAATTTGGTCTGAACCCCGAGTTTAGACCAAGCGAGCCCGGGGTCAGGTTTTCACTTTTTATATATAGAAAACTTAGGAAAAATTATAATTTTCAATAAAGTTAGTTCCTTTAGCATTAATTCATGATATTAAGTTAATTATGATTAGATTCGAGCAAGTTAGAGCAAGATTCTAAAGGGAAAAATGTAATTGAGTTGTGAGTGACCTGCGAAATTGAGGTAAGTGCTTGGTTTAACCTTGACTTGAGGGAATAGGAATCCCCAACTTATTTGCTATGTGAATTTTCATGTGTGTGGTGTATAGGTGAGGTGACGAGTATCTATAGGTGAGGAATCCCCGTTTCCAACTTAATTGATTCATGTCTTCATTGTTTTATGCTCATTATTTGTTTCTATGATTACTTGGCCTTGTTACTTTGTTGTTAAGTCATGTTGTAATTATTTTGGAAGAGTATTGGTTGATTTTCTTGGGTTCCTTGTGATACATAAAGGATGAGCAGTTTGACATTGTTTTACGAGATACATATTCATATTCCTGTTGGTTTCATGGTTGAGATGGTATTGATGAAGTTTATAAAAAAATACAGTTTCTTGTTTATAATTGTTGAGACAAAAGTATTGTGAAGGATTGGCCTGATTTGTAAAAATTTATAAATAAACTGATATGATATGTCTGGTGGGAGCGGGTTGCACGCCGTAACAAGGAGTGATAAGGGTGGACATGTGGGATCGGCTTGCACGCTGCAACAGGAGCAATAAGGGTGATATATATATATATATATGGAGGAGCAATATGGGTGGACAGGTGGGAGCGGGTTGCACGCCGCAACAAGGAGCAATAAGGAAGGACACTTATGTTTTTACTAGTTTTCAAAGGAAACAAAGATTTGAAAATTTTAATGTTTTATTTTACTATTCTTCATATCTTTGCACTACTTTTATTTAAAGGTAAAGTTTGAAAATTTCATGAGAATTGGTTATAGCTAAGAGCTGGAAAAAGGCGACTGGGTTATTATAAATTGTTGTTGCCGTTATTATTTATTTGTTTTAGATTTCCTTCTTGCTACATATATTATTGTCACATGTTATATTGTTAATATCCCGCTGTAGTCTCGTCACTACTTCGTCGAGGTTAGGCTCGACACTTACTCAGTACATGGTGTCACACCTCCTTTTTCCCGCCAAGGGTGGAATAAGGGATTTTTTTCAATTAAAGTGACATAATCGAAATGTGATTAATTATTTTATTCAGCGTCGCCACTTGGGATAATTTATGGTGTCCCAATTCACCAGTTTATTTTTAATCCCAAATTGAGGAAGTTTTGACTCTGTGTTAAAGTCTGCGAAATCAGATGACCGGGTAAGTAATTCTGTTAACCTGGGAGAAGGTGTTAGGCACTTCCGAGTTCCGTGGTTCTAGCACAGTCGCTTTTAATCATACCTAGCTTAATTGTTTAACTACTCATTTTTAGGACCTACGCATATTTTTACCTTATACCGCTTTTAGGGAGGTATCTTGAGTCACGTGTACGTGTACATCTTATTTAATGCGCTAAAAATTATTTCACGCATACGTGTACACAATTAATAGTCCTTAATATTAAAATTATTCGGCCAAAGTCACGCGAACGTGTACTTCGATTTATTTTTGAAAATCGGCGTTTAAATCATGTCACGCGTAGGTGTACACAACTGCAGGCTACGATGATTCATGAATTGATTAACTTTCCCTGAATTACTTTAAAATTTGCCGTAAGGACATGGATCCACTTATAAAATTGAGTAGCACATTTTTAGTATCTAAACTACATCTAACGACACTAGGAGCGGTATTATGAAAAGAAGCAGCAATGGATCTCGACTTTAACAAAGTAGAGCCATTAGATTTGGAAATAACACTTTGTAGCCTCAGGCAGTGATTCAGGCTCAAAAGTAGTAATCACAAAAAGGAAACCAACAACAACATCGAAAGCAACTAATAGGAACAATAAACTAAAAATATCACCAAGAATCATAATAAACATTGAAAAATCACCAAAAACTCACATCAGTTATCTTCCAACTAATTATTTAGCAACAAAATCTAACATAATATTATAACAGTAATAAAATAATTTAAGCATGCCCAAGAACTTAGTATCCTAGCCTAAACAAAATAAACAACAGAACACTCACTATTATTAAGATTATTTTGTTCGACTTTGCGCGAACGCATACTTCAATTTATATAAAAATCGTAATTATGTTACGCGAGCGTGTACACAATCACGACGGTTTGACATATTTAGGGTACGCTCGCAACATTCTAGTATATTCACTGTGACCATTAAACATTAAGCCCAAAGACAATTTCCCATTCTTGTTAGGAATTTTTTCGTTCCTATACCATATAGGAAACTATATTACTAAATATGTTCATGATTTGGAAATTACCCGCCATGTTAACAGTTTTTCTACAAAAAAAATACAATGCATTAAATACAGAATCTTAGTATATATAATCTTCCTATTTAGGCGCTAAAATTATGGAAGTAAATATTCTTCCAGATATTTCATTAAATAAGGAATCATTGTAGCATTAGAATTCCTTAATAAGGTTTCATATATGGTATAGTTTCAGCATCAATTTGTCGGCAAAGTGATTCTTCTAGAATCTACATTAAAGATTCTTTCAGAAATTTTCAAACGCAAATCACGCTGTATTAATTTTCGTCTCTTTCTATTCAATGTACCCAGTTTGTAGATATTTTGTAGATAAATTGTAGATTATTTGTATTCTGATTGTAGATGCTTTGTTTTCTGTTTTCACAAATCAAAAACGACCAAAATTTCTACAAATCTTCTGCAAAAAACGCAATTATGTC
>ML251090.1:7474-36534 GCA_005239495.1 Nicotiana undulata | reverse complement strand
TTGATTACCCGTCCTTATACTTGATGTATTTTCTCACATGATTTATTGCTCGGTATGTACCTTGTTTTATTATGTACTAGACCTTAGTGAGTATACATTCTACCTCTCGTCACTACTCTTTACGAGTTTAGACGGGATACTCACTGGGTACATATTTGTTTATATGTACTCATGCTGCACTTTCTTTTCTTTTTCTGCACTTGATTGTGCAGGTCTTGAGGCTGGTCCGTCTGGTCGTCCGCCTGCTGATAGATACTGATCGCGGTGTCACTCCATACGGTGAGCTGTCTTCTTGGCGTCATCCTGACAGCACCTCTGGAGCCTTCTAGTTTCATTTTGCTCAGTCTTTTGTTCCAGACTGCGGCTTGTATATTTTTGTATATGTATATTTCAGTTGTTGTATCTATGTAGCCGCCCGTTGACACTGTGACGCTAGTCCTGGAACACACTTGTTGTAGTTATGTTGGGTTTCGGGGTTGTATATATTTGGCCTAGCTGTGGTTCAGCTTGTATCTACGGCCTTACCTCATATCGCTGTTATATTCTGCATTATAATTGTTATAAATTGTAAATAACTAGAATATCGAGTTTTGAGGTAGTATCTCCTAAGGATTTATATGTTGGCTTGTATAACCTCACCATTAGGTGCCATCACGACCTGAACCGGGTTTTGGGTCGTGACATTAATCTTTTCCAAACGTGTTTTCCCATGTGTGCTTAGACTGCAAACGTTTTCCAAAAACCCTTACTTGTTTAAACTTTAATAGGCCTATCTGCTACTTGCTTAAATTCACAAAGTTGTTTGGCCGCGAACCACAGTTGTGGACTCTAAGGGGTGCCTAACACCTTCCCCTTGGAGTAATTTCAAGCCCTTACCCTATCTCTGGTTATCCAAATCTATGTTTGTAAATGACCCTCAGTAGGTGCCCTAACGTACCTTAATTCGTTAGGTGGCGACTCTCCAAATCCTTGTATACCCTTTTCCCTAAAGGAAACGAGGTTTCCGAATAATGTCAAGACCCCGACTAATCCGAAAGGAGGAGTTAAAAAGGGGACGCGACATCATGGTGACTCTGCTAGGGATTCTAGGCTTTTACCATTTCAAACTACTTTGTGAATTTGCACCTCTTCCCTTTCCCCTTATGTGCAATTAACTGCTTATTTCCTTCAAGTATTTAACCTTTATGAAAGGCAAATCTGACATGTTTCCTTGTTTCCCTTTGTAACCGTTTTTTTATTTTACAATTATTGTATTTACTGCTTTCACACCGTGCAAATACATGGCTACATGCCTTTACTGATTATTTATTGCATAATCATGCTCAACATCATACTCCACTCATGCCAATACAAATCCTATAGCAATGATTGATGAGTGGTTGCGCCCTTCCTATTTTATATCACCCCTAAATTCAGAAAGGCTTATTTGCGGTAAAACTAGTCGATCAGCGGTGCAGTCCACGGTTCCGTGCCTTCCCCCTTGAGTTGTCCGCTCAAGGGTACCAGTCTAAAACCCCATAAAAACCTTACTCTATTATACTGTACATGAATCATGGTCAAACCTATCCGGGTTAATGTGTTGTCCACACAATGACCCTTTAAGATAGCCTTGTCCAAAGTCCACCGGGTTTTTCATAAACCCAATGGACATAATCACGTTCTGTGCATTTATTTGGAGAACTAAATGCTCGTATGCTAATCGTAAATGTTAAATAGTCGAGTCTAGTGGGGGTAAGGGCCTAACTATGTTTGTCTTGCAAAAATATGAGACACGAAGTCTCTAGATTTGGCATGGTTAGCAATATTCACCCAAAGCTTTTGAACTGGTGGGAGGATCTTCACTCTACTGATAAGAAACTTGTCAAGAAATACCTGGGCAACTTACCGTCTCTTCTAGACATCCAACCCAACAACATGTTGATCGAGGCTGCCACCTTATTCTGGAATAGTAAAAGAGTCGTCTTCCGCTTTAGGGATATTGAGATGACATCGTTGCTAGAGGAAATTAGAGGACTAACTGGGTTAGTCTGGGCAACCCCTGGACTATTGGTGCCTGAGAACCGCACAGGAAAAGGCTTTCTGAAAATGATGGGTCTAAAGAAGAACGCTGAGTTAAAATGTCTGAAGAAGTCATACATCCCTTTTGAGTATTTATACAACAAATCATACCGTACCTACCACGACGAATTTTCCATTACGTCTTTGGGACACATTCACCGTAGGGTATTTGTCTTCATTGTTTTCTTCTTGGGATTAATCGTGTTTCCAAAAAAGAAGGAAAGGATTCACACTAGGTTAGCTATGGTAACCAAGACTTTGATTGAGGGAATTGACGGGAAAACCTTCAACATTGTCCCAATGATCATAGCAGACATTCACCGAGCTCTAGAACGTTGTCAAAGAGGAGCTAAACACGTCGAAGGTTGCAACTTGTTACTACAATTGTGGCTCTTAGAACATCTCCAAAAGGGTCAGTACCAGCAAGAATTTCCGCGAAGGGCATGGAACGACCATATAGCTTTCCACCACCCCAAGAGAATAACATATATTCCCGATAGATTTGCTCAGTCTGAGACTGCCAAAGAATGGGTAGAGTTCTCTGATAATCTGACTGAGGAGCAGGTACAGTGGATGTTCGAGTGGATTCCAACAGATGAATTCATTGTCAGGTCTAGGGATGCACCACACTTGGTGCTAATCGGGCTGCGAGGAATATATCCTTACGTTCCTCTCCGAGTTATGAGACAAGCAGGCAGGAAACAAGTTGTGCCAAGGGTCGACAAGATGAGCCATTTCCGAGCTGACTTCCAAGATGATGATATACCCTACAAGTGCCAAGCCCAAAATATGTGGCATTGCAGGATCATAATGGAAAACAACACAATTGAACCAGACATGAATCACGCAGGCTGCGCACCTTTCTACTCGGGATTGTTAGAAGACGATCTGGATGGGTTAATCAGGCCAGGGTTCAGCCGAGGCCACAGAATCATAGATGAGAGTGCCGAGGCTCAGGTCAAGTATAATCGGCTGAGCAAGAGGATTCATGAGTGTGAAAATGAGCACCATGAGATACATGAAACCAACAAGAGATGGAAGGTAAGATCATCAAGAGGGTTGAAGACTATCAGAAAGCTGAGGGGAATGAAAGTGGACATCTCGCTGGAGCATACCTACTGCTAGGACTGCGCGAGCTGGGAAACCTGTTCGATAGAATCAAAGATGCCGAATCTGGGGAAGGTCCTTCTGGGACCAAGTAGGATAGGATTTCCTTTTTCGCTTTATCAATGTAATAAGGCCCATGGCCATTAGTGACTTTATTTCTTGTTTATTGTTTTAGTGTCTTTTTGGATTCGTCTATTTTTACATTAATGAAATGAGGCATTTTGGCATTTAAAATCTCCAAATCAATTTGTCGCTAGGCCTACCTCGGCCACAAAGAGGCTCCCAAATTAGGACATGCTTTATATTCTCGCACTATGCTTTTAAATACCACAATACTTTTTCATAATCCTCACTGACTTGGATACCTTTTGTTTTTGTTTTCTTTCATTTTATTATTCCCCTCCCCAAAGGTTGGTTCGTGCACTCTGGCATCATCATCATATTATACAAGATCCAGGGGCCCTCCGCCCTCTCCTCCCCCTAGTCCTCCCAAAGGCAAAAGCAAAGGCAAAGGGAAAACGGAAGATTCGAGCAATATCAGGAAACATAATATAGTTGAACGAATGTTGCGGCAAAACGCACACGCAAGTATATGCGGTCGTCAAGTAATAAAGTGACTAAAAGTCGGATGTCGAACCCACGAGGACTTGTGATTAAATATTAACTAAATTAGACTATCCTAATTATCTAAAAAATAATTAAACCTAATAATATTTGATTCTAAACTAATTAAAATAAAGAGAACAAATAGTGAACTCTGAACAAGGGAAAAATGGATTTTTATGATATCAATGTAATGAAAACGATCTAGGGTTATGGGCTATCTAACAATCATATTGTATTCTTCAATTGAATTGACTAACTAATTTATCTAGTTTATTGGTTAACAGGGTTAATATTGCTCATAAGAATCTGTCGAGTTCTTACTCGCCTATTCAAGCTAACCTAACGCATATATGTCTATGGAGTTAGAACTAACAAGAACGCATTTATAATTCCTGTAAATAAACCATTCAAGGAAATTAGGTATATGTCTATCCTAAACGCGAATCCGTTCCCCGATGCCCAGGTTCAAGAACTTGCTCAACTCAATCCTATATGCAATCTAGAATTCCCACTTTCGAGTTCAACTCTAGATTCGTAGATAGTATTCAATTGGTGATCAAGCAATCAAATAATTAAGCGCAAGATTGAATAAATAAACCAATGCGATAAACTAAGAAATCAAAATCAATATTCGAATAACAATATTCATGAAAGAACCACAACCCTAGAACGTGAAGTTTAGCTCCACATAGACATGGTAGCAAAACAACAAATCATACAAAGAAACATAAAAATTACTAAGTTTGGTGGAAGAAAGATGGAACTTGATGAATTCTGGCCTCCACGGCGGCTCTGTGCTTGTGTTTTCCTCTGAAAGTCACGTTCTTCCCTCTCCACAATAGGTTTAGGGTGCTTTTATATGAGTTGGGGGTGTCTTGGGGTCGAAATACCCGGATCCTAGGCGAAATATGATAGTTTCACGTCCCGAGCGTCCAAGGCAGCATGAGGCGCTGGCCCTGGCGCTAAAAAAAATAGCAATCTGAAAATTGTGCCACAGCCAGCGCCCCACGCTGGCTATGGCCCTCAAAATTCGGCTTTTGACTTTTTGCTCTAATTTTGCTCCAATTCGCGTCGTTTTGTCCCAAATTACATCCAAATGATTCCTACACATATATATACTGTTATTTAGCACAAATCATCATATTAAACGTCTTAAATATACAAGATATGAGTAAAATGTGAGGTGATTTATACTAAAATATGTATACATTAAGCCGATTATGAACACCCCACACTTAAACTCTTGCTCGTCCTCGAGCAATGCAACTATATTAACACCCCCAAAACATGATTAACACGATGAAAGAGGACTTCACAATTAATTCAATCAACACCCTACCTTTTGACTATAATCGATATTGGCAATTAAGCATGAACACACAATTTTCACATTCTTTGCGCTTTTAAATAGACCAAGTATACTCAATATTATTCAAGCAAATCAATCAACTCAAGCAACCTCTCCACAAACACCTTACCTCAAAAAATGACTCGTTACCACTAACCATCCTCAAATCACACACTCACCCAACATAAGAAAGTGTACAACAACACCAATCCGTCATGAGACCAAGTGCCCTTACCACAAGGAAAAAATAAATGAATATCAAAGTAGTCCACACTTTCAAATATGTCATGGAACATAAATTAAGAACATCAAAAAATTGAACAAAATTCACTCACTCTCACAAAGAATTCATGTGCATCACGTGGTCGTACCATAAGCTTGCCCGTAGTGTACATCTCTACTAATCTAAGCTAGCCAAATCAAGGATCAATTAGGACTTCAAGGTTGTAACGTAGGCTAAGGTACATGTAGGATATATTTAGGAGTAGTGACTCATCCTCCTAAGAACTTTAATACACTACACTCTCGATTCAAGCTCAATTTCTTCTCAATACATATACCTGTCATACATCATAATTAACATAGCCCTCTTCTCCATTAAGCACCTCTATGGTTTCACTAGCATGGGTGAGAATGATTAAGAGGTGTGTGTCTTTCTACATTATTTAAACTTTTGTTTGCTTTTTCTTGCAAAAATTTTCTTTCTCTTTCACACACTCCCTACTTTGAAGTTCATAAGCTAGTGAACTTTAATTTTAGTGCACCTTAAGGGACCTTCCATGGTTCCACTCAAAATAAACTTCCCAATCTCTCACCTTACTTCTTTTAGCCACTAAGTGCCTTAGGAGGTAAAGGTTCAACAATATCGAATTAAGAACATACTAGGAGTACGACTTGTAATGTGGGTGCCAAGAAAGCGGTCTATAGGCTCAAAAGGGCTAGCAACGGGAAAATTTTATTTGTTAGTGACAAGAACCTTTATGGTCAAGCAAGAAACACCTACATCATCTCCTAGACTAGCAAAACTTAATGATTTCGCGTTGATTAACACACAGGGCAAGTTCTATACTATACAGGATAGCATAGAATATCAACAAACCTTACACACACATGGCACTTGACTCACTCAAGACGGTTCTGTGCGAATCTCAAGTCAAGCAAGCATAGCAAGTGGAAAATTTTTAAGCAATAATGCACTAGGTGACATACAAGTCAATCAACTGAGAAAAAGGCATCAAAGAGTAGGCTACTTAATTTACTTGGGCATTACAATTCAAATAATATATGCAGGACGACAGAGCGTATGCCATAAATTAACTTGACAATACCAAACATGTCAACAGGTACCTCAGAGCAGTCTTAATTTTCTTCCTTAACATACTCCTAAGAAAGAAAACTAAATTAGAATACTCGGTTCGAGCTACACCCTTGGAAAAGAACCGACGTCGAAAGAAAAACTAAGGGATACTACCTAACTACCTATAAAAAATAAAAGAAAATCTTTTTGGTACTTTTAATCAGACTTTAATACCTCAAGAAAATTGTCCAAAAGATCCATCGTCGGGAAAACTCCAAAATTTTCAAATTTTGTTTCATCATTTTTTTTAATTATAAAATTAATCACCTAAAATACTACACTATTATAAAAAACAAAACTACGAAACTGAAGAAAAAAAAATTAACACACTAATATAATACTACTAATGATCTAAAGGAATTCTCACCCCACACTTATTTCCAACCATCTAGCTTGCATGTGCACTCTTCCAATGACTTTGTTTCCTATGCTCATAATCCTACAAAACAAAAAAATACTACAAAATAATAAAAATATAATAATATAAAAAAAACAAAAATGAAAGAAAACAGTAAAGCTGGGTTGCCTCCCAACAAGTGCTTAATTTAATGTCGCAGCACGACTTGAACAACTTTTTGCCCCCACCTTGAACTTATGAATTGTACCCCTAACAGGGCATCCAGTCTGTGGCTATGCTCCTTTGGTGGGGCTACATAGATAATCATTGAATAAATTCCTCTAGTGTTTTTGCAAAACTCATTTCAAACCAGTCTTTCTTGTTTAAACTGTTTTCCTACTCAAATCTTTTCAAAACTATGTCAAGCATATTCACTCTACTCTTAGACATCTAAGTTCTGCCCCTCTAATGTGTGACTGCTTAGGGATACCTATGAGATCCCTCTGAACTATGATGCATTAGAGTTGGCCCTTTCACACTGCACTTACTCAACTATGGTTATGAAATCTGGATGTGAGCACTGCCCGGGATCCCTTGAGGTCCTTAGGGAACTCTGATGCACCCGGATTATGTGAAAGGCTGTGACACCATTTGGCATTGGGAATTCTAGAAATCTGGGCCTATTTGTAGGATCCCTATAGTGTAACTTCTTATTTCTTATCTACTTATGTAATTCATGCAACAATGGTTTGTAATAATTTATTGTAAACAAATATTGGGAATGGATAGTGAAAAGGGGGAAGGGTAGCTATACATGTTATAGATATCAGGGGTAGAAACCATGCTCCTAGGTTTACATTTCTTTTGTGCGCAATAGAATTCATGTTTAGGACTAATACGTGTGAAGCATATCATGCATTAGAAACCATGCCTCCTATGTTTCATATATACTATTTTCAACATCTCACTTTAACATTATTTCTTTATCACTTAGAAATTCTGTCTTTAGGATAAATGACAACACTGACACAAACCATGCATATTTTGAGACCACGTCTAATGCTGTAACCTGTTGTGCATCTAGAAATCCTGCTCTAGGAAACTCTGCGATCATGTTGTGCATTTGGAAATCCTTCTTTTAGGAATTCTGCATACAAATCACTCTGCCTTATATATGCATGTTAGAAACCATGTTTAGGATCTTGTTCGTACCCACTCAATTACACCTAGCTTAATTACTGATGCATGAGGAATGATATAAAGACAGTTTCACTCTGTTTCTAAACAACTGGCAATAATCTTGTACTTTGCAGCACCTAGAACAACATGTTTAGGTAAAACAATCTATAACAATTTTTCTCTAATAATCCTGGTAACAACCGCGCATTATCCCACACCTATACAAGCTTAGGTAACTAATCCTTATAAAAAATTAAAGTGCCTCTCTTTGTGTTTGTTTCTTAATGTTTAACAGGTTTAAATCAGTAGGCAAACTGAATAGGGCTCTGTTTCTGAAATTCATAAAACTAAGTCTGCATGCCTCTTATGTCCTGATACTCACTTAGACATCATGTCCTAGGATCCTGATCAATAACACTGCCCTTATTTGTGGTTGAGTCATGCTGCTTATATGCATTATTTGAGGAGGTGAACCTGAGCCTTTTTACCTGATCCTTCCTGTTTTATTTGCTGAAGTCCTATGTGTTATTGCTTGTCGCCTTAGTATTTTCTCCTTTAAACCTTAAGGGGTCTGTCTAGAACTGCCCATAGGTAGAGGTCCTAAATTCCTCCAGGGCCATTAAGAAGGAACGGGTAACAGCACGCATAGAGGTCGCTAAATAACACTCTCTTAATAACCGCTAAGGGGTGGAAAATGTAGATATGGATATGATGACCGGTGTGCTAATACCACGCCTATCCCCTCTCTGAGGAGTGATTACCGGGCATTGTACTGATGTGATCCTATAGGATAAACAACCTCAGACTTATCCTTGTCCTTTACATATGTGTTTAGATTGTAATTCTTTCAAAAACCTTACTTAGACCTTAATCTTTTCCAAACGTGTTTTCACATGTGTGCTTAGACTGCGAACTTTTTCCAAAAATCCTTACTTGTTTAAACTTTAATTGCCTATATGCTACTTGCTTAAATTCACAAACTTGTTTGGCCGGGAACCACAATTGTGGACTCTGAGGGGTACCTAACACCTTCCCCTTGGAGTAATTTAAATCCCTTACCCTATCTCTGGTTATCCAAATCTATGTTTGTAAATCCCTCAGTAGGTTCCCTAACACACCTTAATTCGTTAGGTGGAGACTCTCCAATTCCTTGTATACCCTTTTCCCAAAAGGAAACGAGTTGTCCCAATAATGTCAAAACCCTGACTAATCCGAAAGGAGGAGTTAAAAAGGGGGCGCGACACGGAAAATCTCACCTCAGATATTTCAAAATTGGGGACTTCGTTCTCAAAAACGTCTTCCAATCAACGAATGAAGCTGGTGTAGGAAAGCTAAATCCAAATTGGGAAGGACTTTACAAAGTCCGTGGCATCACTAGAAAAGGCGCTTATGAGCTCTGGCTATGGACGGCAGATTCTTGCCAACCAGTTAAAATGTTGTTCATTTGAATAAGTACTACTTCTGAGTAAAAGGAATACCCCCGGTCAGGTATCATTATGTTCTATTTTACTTTTGTATATTTAAAATTATACTAACCATTTTGGATGATAGGAAAAATGCTAACCCATCACAAGATGATGATATTAGACCTGCACAGACACGAGGAAGTAACTAAATTTCCGGTCTAGGGTTACAACTTTCTGATGGACGTTTTTAAGTGTTAAGCAGTCATCATCTAAATCTATATACCTTCGAGTCCCGTATGTTTTTCCTTTTCAGGAAAAGAACCACAAGGAAGGAATAGTCAAGTGCTCGAGATTTCATTCTTCAAAGCTCAAACACATGGGGGACTATACAGTATGGAAGGCAAAGAAAAAGCAAAGAAGACTATCAAAAAGTCAAATCTCGAGCCTGAAGATCCATCTTCCCAACAAGTCAAGTACTATGAGCAAAATCAAAGAGCCATAGACAAAAACACAAAGCCTAATTCAAAACCTTCGAAAAACATATTCGTAAATATAAACGAATTTTTCAAAAAACATATTCGTAAAACTAAACAAATGTTCAGGTTAAAGGCAGAATATAGTTACGGGAAAAAATGCACATCTTTGTATTTACTCAAAAATTGTTGTAAATGAAAACAGTTATGGATGAAAGATTATTATCCTTGTACTTATTCAGAAAATTGTTATAAATGAAAATAGTTACAGATGAAAGATCATTATCCTTGTACTTATTCAGAAAACTGTTATGAATAAAAACAGTTACGGATGAAAAACCATTACCCTTGTATTCATTTAAAAGTTGTTATCAATAAAAATAGTTATGGGTAAAAATTCATACCCTTATATTTAAAAACTATTATAAACAAAAACAGTTATTCCTCTGTACTAATTCGAAAAACTGTTGCAAAAGAAAAACAGTTACGAGTACAAGTTCATATCAAATCTATTGAAAGAAAAATGGTTACAAAACGAGTTATAGACGATACACAAACACATGTGAAATGTTATGAAAGTTCGAAACAATGCAAAAACTTTCTTCAAAATATTTTTAAAGAAAAACATATGAAATTCCTTTCTCTCTTTTGTATATTTACACCATTATGAAGTTGAGACGTCTTCTTCATTAAGTGTCGATCAAAAAAGGGCCATCTTTATATAAACTGTGCCTATTACGAAAAGGTATGAACAATCTAAACATTTTTTTAATGCAAAGTCAAAAATTCAGAGGTAAACCAAAAACCTCAAAAAAAAAACATGCCAAGACTTAAGAGTAAAACAAAAATTCGAAGAAAGCTAAAGTCATGCTAATATTGATATATTACGGCAAAATAAACTAAGTGTTAACTTAGTCTAAGCCGAATTAATTTATATTTTGATTGCCCCTAAGTTGTCAGTTGGGGACTTACTAATAGAATAGAATTAGAAGTAGAATCAAAACCAACATGTGTGGAAGTGCAATTAGGAACAAAACACGCATCTAGATTTAGACAAATACCTAATTCCAAATCAATTATCTCCCAGTGGAAATCGATCCCGACCTTGTTGGGTAAAACTATATCGACCATCCTTACTACTTGATAGTACTGCAGGGTTGGACCCGATCAAGTTCTTGGCGCCGTTGTCGGGAAGTTAGACGGTCTTAGTTATATATCTAACTATATGTGTGTTTTGTTTTTCTTTCCTTCTGTTTTTCTAATTTTGTGTGTCAATTGCTTTTAGGTACCAAATGGCTCTTAACGAGTCCCTCAGACATATTACACAGGGAGAAGCGGTAGATGAAAATGAAGTGGATAAGGTTCATCTAGAACCTCAAGCACAAAGGAGAGGCCTCCAACCTAATGACAACATTCCACCCCCCACCTCCTCCAAGGACAGCACACCGGGTGTTACCCAATTAAGGCTATGCAAGTGCAATTGTCCCTCCCCGGATTCTGGCGAGCAATTTTCAAATAACCAGTGTCATGCTTACTCTATTGGAACAAAGGGGTTCCTCATCGGAGCTCCACATCAGAACGCATATAAGCATCTCAAAGGTTTTGTAAACACATATTGGGGGAGCAAGCAGACGAATGTATCTGAGAACGCTTTGAGATTGAGGATTTTCCCATTTTCACTTAGAGGGAAGGCTTTGGATTGGCGTGAGAGGCTACCCAACCATTCCATCACCACTTGGGATGAGTTGGCTGAGAAGTTCATAGCAAAGTTTTTCTCTTCGGGACATATAGAAACATTGAGGGATGAGATCTTAGATTTTAAACAAGAGCCAAATGAACCATTACATGAAATCTGGGAATAGTATCGGACCATGGTAAAAGTATACCCCAACAACGATATGATTGAAGCAATGATCCATCAAACATTTTATAGGGGTATCAACATAACTAACCAGTGTGTGGCGAATCAGCTCGCACGGGGTAATTTCATGAAAGTGTTGTATGCTGATGCTTGTGACATATTAGGTGTGATGGCGAACACCTATTCCGCTTGGAAACGTAGAGACAACGTTCCTTAGGGTGACCCTAATGTTATCCACATTCACAAGGAACTTCGGGATCATGGGAAAGCCATAGCGGAGTTGACGACCATCATGAATCAGTTAGCCAAGACACAACTTCAGCAGATTCAGGGGCCAAAGCAAGTGAATGCCGTGGAAGGAGTAAACATAATGGTCAAAAGGAGAAGACAAAGAGGTCAACAAGTTCATAACAATCAGGAGCAATTTGAGCAAAGTGGTAGTGGTTACAATCAAGATAACGCTTATGATGATCAAAGTGAAGAGGTTCAATATGTGAACAATTACCAAGGTCAACGGAGCAATACTCCAAATCAACAACAGTGGAGATTACAAGGAAACAATTAAAATTAGAGCATCCAAGGACAACATGGAAATTGGAATAGTGGCAACAACCATCAAAGCAATTGGGGGAACAATAATCAAAATTGGGGTAATCAACAAAGCAATTAGGGAGGAAACAATAATAGCAATTGGGGTGGCAATAACAATAGTTATTGGGGAGGCAATAGCAATCAAGGGGGTTGGAACAACAACAATCAAGGAAACCGGGGGTCGGACTTCCAAAGGCCCCCGATGTGTCAACAACCCAACAACCTGCCTCCATATCCGTCACAAGGGCCAAGTTCTTCAAGCAATGAAATGGGACGGGTATAAATCATGTCAAGCAAATGATGGAATGAAATGCCGACTCCGATTCACAAATAGCCTCCCGCAACACTTCTATCCGCAACTTGGAAGTCTAGTTGGGTCAAATTTCTTAAGAATTTAATACTCGCCTTAAGGGGGCACTACCAAGTGATACGATGGTGAACCTAAAGGGAGGGAACAACACGGGGTATGCTATGGCGGTGACTACAAGGAATGGTAAAGGTGGAGTTTCTAGTACATCTAATCCTAGAAAGATTGTGAATGATGATGTGATACTGCAAGAAGATGATGAGCCGGGCCATGATGTTCAAGCAAATGATGATAATGTGACTGATGAAGTAAGGATAGACATTGATGACAACGTGGAGGAGACTCAAAATGATGTGAACCTGTCTAGGGAACATGTGATAGACATACCGGAAACGGTAGTACCCAAAGCCAAGGCTCCTTTGCCAAGGCCTCCTCCACCATATCCTCAAAGGCTCGCAAAGCAAAACAATGAGAACCAATTCAAGAAATTCATTAATATGATGAAAAGGTTGTCCATAAATATGCCTTTGGTTGAAGCTCTAGAACAAATGTCGGGATATGCCAAGTTCATGAAGGACTTGGTAACAAAGAATAGGTCAATGAACTGTGAGACGATCAAAATGCCACATCAAGTGAGTGTCATTGTGCATTCCATGGCTCCAAATCTAGAATATCCCGGTGCCTTTACAATTCCATGCACTATTGGTAGTGCCGATTTCGCCAAAGCCTTGTGTGATTTGGGAGCGAGCATTAATTTGATGCCATATTCTGTGTTCAAGATATTGGGGATTGGTTAACCAAGACCTACTTCCATGATATTTCAAATGGAGGACCGGACAATGAAAAGGACATTAGGGATAATTGATTATGTGCTAGTTCGAGCCGACAAGTTCATACTTCGGGCAAATTTTGTGATTCTTGACTGTGATGTTGACTACGAGGTGCCTATCATATTGTGGGGACCTTTCCTAGCTACATGGAAGGCCTTAGTTGATGTGGAAGATGGGGATCTCAAATTCCGGGTGGGCGATGAAAAAGTTGCGTTCCACGTGTGCAAGTCAATGAGGCAGCCTAATACCAATGAAGTATGTTCGTTTGTGGATCTTGTGACTAAGGTGATTGTCGATGACACAAGTGCAATGATAATTATTGAAGACCCTTTTGGGGCTGTGTTATGGACTCATGATGAGGATGAGAAGGAAGGCTTGGTAGAATGTGCAAATGCTTTGCAAGGATTGGGTTCCTATGCATATGGACCCCGAAAACTTTCCTTGGACCTTGAGAACTGGAAGACTCTACCAACAAAGCCCTCAATCAAGGAGCCACCAAAATTGGAGTTGAAGCCCTTGCCTTCACACCTCAGCTATGAGTTCTTAGGACCTTGTTCCACATTACCTGTTATTCTTTATTCGTGCTTAACTAATATGCAGGTAGACTCCACCCTTGCGGTGCTTCAAAGGAGGCAGAGGACAATAAGTTGGACTTTGGCTGATATTTAGGGTATAATCTACGCCTTTTGCATGCACAAAATCATATTGGAGGAAGATGCCAAACCTTCCGTGGAACATCAAAGGAGGTTGAGTAAGGCCATGCAAGATGTCTTCAAGAAAGATATCATCAAGAGCTAGATGCAGAGTTATCTACCCCATATCGGATAGTTCATGGACTTCGCCGGTACAATGTGTCCCAAAGAAGGGGGCATGAATATGATCACAAATGATAAAAATGAATTGATCCCCACAAGAACTTTTACCGGTTGGAGGGTATGCATGGATTATAGGAAGCTAAACAAAGTGGCCCAGAATGACCATTTCCCATTGCCATTTCTTGATCAAATGTTGGATCGAGTTGTCGCTCGTGCTTGTTATTGCTTTTTGGATGGGTATTCTAGATATAACCAGATTTTCATTGCACCTGAAGACCAATAGAAAACCACCTTCACTTGTCCGTATGGCACATTTTCATTCTCACAGATGCCATTTGGTTTGTGTAATGCACCGACTACTTTTCAGCGGTGTACAATGGCAATATTTACGAATATGGTGGAGGACATCCTCAAGGTGTTCATGGATGATTTCAATTTTTATGGGCGATTCTTTTGAAGAATGCTTGGATAATCTTGAAAAAGTGTTGGCCCGATGTGAAGAGACCAACTTAATACTTAATTGGGAGAAGTGCCACTTTATGGTCGAGGAGGGCATTGTCCTCGTCCATAAGATCTCCAAGAACGGTATTGAAGTGGACAAAGAAAAAATTGAAGTGATATTAAAACTTCCTCCTCCTACTTCCATCAAGGGAGTGAGGATATTTCTTGATCACGCGGGGTTTTACCGAAGGTTCATCAAGGATTTCTCAAAAATAGTGAACCCCTTGTGCAAGTTGTTGGAAAAATATGCCAAGTTTGTGTTGAATGATGATTGCATGAAAGCTTTTGAGCTTCTCAAGTATAGGTTGAATACCACTCCCATCATTACCGCACCCAATTGGAGCTTACCATTCGAGCTCATGTGCGATGCTAGCGACGTTGCAGTAGGAACGGCTTTGGGGCAAAGAATCAACAAGATATTTCATCTGATTTATTATGCAAGCAAAAAATGAACGACGCCCAAGTCAACTATACGGTGACCGAGAAAGAGTTATTAGCCATTGTCTTCGCCATGGAAAAATTTCGCCCGTACCTCATGGGTACCAAAGTGATTGTGCACACCGATCACCCGGCACTTCATTATTTGATGAGAAAAAAAGGACTCAAAGGCTAGGTTGATGAGTTGGATCTTCTTCTTCTACAAGAGTTTGACCTTGAAATTATAGACAGAAAAGGGAGTGAGAATCAAGTGGCAGACCACTTGTCTCTCTTGGAAGAGGAAGGGAGGCCCCATGATGGCCTCGAGATTAATGATTCATTTTCGGATGAACAACTCCTCTCCGTGTCTTTGAATGGGATGCCTTGGTTCGCCGATGTGGCTAACTTTCTTGTGACCGGCATTGTCCCGAGTCAGCTCTCTTCTAACCAAAGGAAGAAGCTCAAACGAGAATGCTTGGATTATTATTGGGACGGGCCATATATTTTCAAAATTTACAATGATGATGTTATCCAGAGATTTGTTCCGGAAGAAGAGCAATTGAGTATTCATGAAGCTTGCCATTCCTCGCCCTATGGTGGTCACCATGGTGGGGAGAGAACTGCTACAAAGGTCCTAAGTTGTGGATTCTATTGGCCCACCTTGTACAAAGACGCTAGAGAGCTTGTTAGGCATTGTGATGATTGACAAAGAACTGGTAGGATTTCCAAAAAGAATGAAATGCCTCTCACCACTATCCTTGAGATTGATATTTTCGATGTGTGGGTCATCGACTTTATGGGTCCATTTGTGAGTTCATGTGGGAACACTTATATTATGCTTGTTGTGGATTATGTTTCCAAATGGGTTGAAGTCGTGGCTTTTCCCAACAATGAGGCACGGAGTGTGGTGGCTTTCTTAAAGAAAAATATCTTCACAAGGTTCGTCACCCCAAGGGCCATAATTAGTGATGGGGGTTCTAATTTTTGCAAAAAATCCTTCGACACTTTACTCCCCAAGTATGGTGTAAATCATAAGGTGTCAACCCCTATCACCCCCAGGAAAGTGGACAGGTTGAGGTTTCTAACATGGAGATCAAGAGTATTCTATCCAAGACTGTCAATGCAAATCAGATAGATTGGTCAAGGAAACTTGTCGATGCTTTATGGGCCTATAGAACACCTTACAAGACTCCAATTGGTATATCTCCATACCGGTTGGTATTTGGGAAAGCATGTCATCTTCCGGTTGAATTAGAGCATAAGGACATGTGGGCGCTGAAGAAATTGAACCTTGAATAGGATGTAGCTGCCGATCTCCGGGTAGATAAACTAAATGAACTTGATGCGTTTCGGTTCCACGCTTATTCTAGCTCGTCCTTGTATAAGGACAAGATGAAGTACTTACATGACAAGTATATACGGAAAAATGAATTCAAGGAAGGTGACTTGGTTCTTTTATTCAACTCTTGGTTACAGATGTTTCCGGGAAAGCTCAATTCAAAGTGGAGTTGCCCGTTTGAAGTGGTGCATGAAACTCCGTTTGGTGCTCTAGACTTGAAAAACAAGAATGGCGAGATCTTTAGAGTCAATGGGAACTGAGTGAATCACTACCTTGGAAAGATTGATGATACCCACATTGTGGCCTTGATCCATTTCAAGTGATGATGATAACATGCGTCGTGCCGCGACGTTAAATCAGGCGCTTCTTGGGAGGCAACCCATGTGTTTTTCTTTCTTGTGATTTTCTTCTTAGATTAGGCATTGTTTTGGACTAACTGCTTGTGAAGTGTATGTAGGGATTGGTTGTGCAGTGCAGGAAATTGACAAGGAAGAAGTTTGGCTAAGCTGTGAACTTTCGCGGACCGCACCCATAATTTCGTGGACCGCATGAGCACTTCGCGGCCGCACAATTCGGTGCGCGATCGCGTAGTTGAAATGGGAAAAATGCTAACTCTATGAAGCTGGCCTGTCAAAATCCCTTCATAGTTCGCGGTCGTGTTCAAATTTTCGCGGACCGCGCCAATTGTACGGTCGCGGCCAATATTTCGCGAACCGCGCCCATGCGTCTGAGCGTATGCTCGGAATAAAATTCGGAGGTTCCTATCTCGAGTTATCGCAATTTGTTAAAACTTTGAAGTTTAAAGGTTAAAAAAACTCATAAATTTTACCAATATTTTGCTATGTTGATATGGGGTCCGAATTTTGGTTTTGGAACTTGGTATAGGTCCATTACAATATTTATGACTTGTCTGTCAAATTTGATGCATAACGGAAGTGATTTGATGTGATTCGGATGTCCGATTGTTAAAATAGAAATTCTTAATTTTCATTAAAAATTTTATTTGATTTGGTGTCTTATTCATAGTTCTAGGTGTTATTTTGGTATTTTGAACAAAAAAGCGAGTTCATATGAGGCTTTTGGACTCATTTGCATACATGATTTTGAGCCCCGAGGGCTCGGGTGAGTTTTGGATAGCCTACTGACCATTTGAACTTAGAAAATTTCTGGTTTCTTGAGCTTTTGGTGTATCTGGTGTCATGTTTTAGAAAGTTTCTTGTTCCTTGAGCTTCTGTTGTATCTGGTGTCATGTGTTTCACAATTGCGAAGCCTTTCTCGCGATCGTGAAGGGGAGTTTGGGACATGGGAGGATTTTCTTCATCGCGAATGCAATAGTTGGATCGCGAACGCGGAGTGTTGAGGGCTTTACCCTTCAAGAATGCGACCAGCGTCTCGCGAACGCGTAGCGGCATGGTCTTGGGAGGGGAAACCAACTGTTATTCTTCGCGAACGCGACACTAGGATCGCAAACGCGGGGGTAGGTGGGTGCAAGCATTCTCGAATGCGTAGGCCAATGAGTTGTTATGCTTTGCGATCGCGTCAGGCCCTTCGCGAACGCGAAGAAGGCCTGATGCCAGTGATTTAAAACAGTCTAAAAACGGGATTTCTTCCCTTTTTTATAAACTCTCCATTAGAGCTCCACATAGAGGCAATTTTTAGGAAAAAACTCAACACCAATTCATAGGTTTGTAATGATTCCCATAGCATTATTTGACATTATCGAGTCGATTGTGGTTAGATACGATTGGTTTGGAGGCGGATTCTAGAGGAAAGGCCTTGGTAGAGCTCTGAATTATTTGCAGAGTGAGGTAAGTGTCGTGGTTAACCTTTACTGGATGGATTAAGACTTGTTTGTCTATTTACTACATCTTTAAAATGTCGGGTACAACGTATATGTGAGTTGGCGAGTACTTATGCGTTGTTAATGGGTTAAAGCATGCGGGTGGGACTTGTTTATTGTAATTTACTTCCTTCTTTGATTATGATATCCATGCTTAGACTAGTTTATTGCTTAATTGATCGTCTTTCTGCATTTATGAACTATTTGTGATAATTGAGCATTATTGGAAGTTGAGATTCGGTATTGTGGAACCGTTGTTGAGGTAAGGTTTTTATTCTTGCTTATTCTTCCTCGCAAATGTAATATATATTTTGATACATGGTAAGGGAGAGTGTTAAAGTATGAAGGGTGATGTCGTGCCGGTTATTGTTTTATTTATTGATTTATACCTAGTAAGGAAGAGAGTTAAAACACGAAGGGTGATGTCGTACTGTATTTATCTAATTCTGCATTTACTTATTTATTAAAGATATATTTTATTTAATTTTTCTTATTCTGATTGGTAGAGTTCTCTTATTGAATATGTTTTTTTGTTTGTGCAAATTTATTTTAATATAAAAAAGAATGTAGTTCCCTAGTTAAAATATTGTTTTTAATTCTACTGTTAATAATAAAGATGTGATTTCTTCTTTAAAATGTTAATTGCATTTTCTTCTTGATGTCAGAGATGTAATTTTCATACAATAACAACGTACATAGTAAAATCCCACAAGTAAAGTCTGAGAAAGAAATGTAAGGTTCATATTTGTCAATAAAAAATGCCTATTAAATTGTTCAAATAAATTAATGAATGAACACGTTACGAACAAACTATATATTAATTATTACAAGGTGTACATTAAAAAAATTACGGCTCATGCAACCATCAAATCCTAAATTCTCCTATGCTGGTAATGAACATGGAACTGGATTTAGAGGACGAAATGATGACTTGGATAAATTAACTTAAGCTAAGCCTCACAATTATATTAGTTACCGACATATTAGGAATATGAAGATGTGTGATTTGTGTGTGTTCTAGTATAGTATATTCGAAAAAGGCCTAAAAATGCCACTCAACTTTCAGAAATGGTCTATCCATATCATCCGTTAAAAAAATGCTATTTTCATGCCACTGTCGTTACACATTTGGCCAATCTATGCCATTATTTGACTAACGACTCAAAACAATTTTATTTTTATTTTTATAACACTGACATTTCCACGTGTCTTATCGTAATTAGTCTGAATTAACCCATGCTCCACTTGATTTTAACCTTGGTTAGGTCCATCTACCAAAACCCCATCCGGTTAAAACTTACCCAAATAATTAACCCAACCCTAACTAGTGTTAATGATTTGGGTATTTGGTATGACGGGTGGTGGAGGACTACCGAGTCGTGGTGAAGCGCTAACTGGTGGTGGAGGACTACCGGGTGGTGGAGCACTCACTGGAGGAGGAGTAGCTTTCGGTGGAGGTGTAGCTTGTGGCGGAGCTGATACAAATGGATGTGGTGAAGTTGATGTAGGTGGCGGAGATGAAACTACCGGCGGTGGGGAAGATGCTGGAGGTGGTTGAGTTGGCGGAGGAGAACCATTAGGTGCAGGGGTAGTAGGATTAATAGCCACCAACCTCTCCTTGTACCAGCTCACCGGAGCTTCTCCGGCGCTACCACTCTCCGGTGGGAGAGAGAATCCGGCACAGTATCGTATGCAACCAACTTCACCATTTTCACCGTGGATGCCGTAACATGTTGACAAGCTAGAGAATCATTTATTAAGGTCAAAGAAATCTTTAAAAACAGAAAATATTTGGTCTGCGCTAATTTTCGTTTCTAATCTTCTTGAGACTTTAATTTTCCACTTTGGTTGTGAATCTTTTTTCTCCATACAAGAAGATGAATTCATATCCAATCTGAATTGTTGAGACTTCAATTTCCCATTTTAATTTCCAAATAGATGGCCTTTGATTTGGGGAAGACGACTGGAGAGCGGGGGGGGGGGGGGGGGGGGGGTGGGGGGGGGGGGGGGGGGGGAATTGGAAGGGTTAGCTTTGGGTTGGGTTAATTATTTGGGTAAGTTTTAACCGGGTGGGAGTTGGGTAGATGGACATAACCAAAGTTAAAATTAAGTGGGGCATGGATTATTTCGGACCAATGACGACAGGACACGTGGAAATGTTAGTGTTATAAAAATTAAAATTCTTTTTTTTTTTGAGTCGTTAGTCAAATAATGGCATAGATGGGCTAAATGTGTAATGGCAGTGGCATGAAAATAGCAATTATTTAACAAATTGCATAGATAGACTATTTCTGAAAGTTGAGTGGTATTTTTAGGTCTTTTCCGTTTATTATCTGATAACTTAATTGTGTATGTCTTGTTTTCGTTTGCATGTAATTGTCATCTCTATGTTTAACTAAAATTATATTATTTCCTTCTTTTTATAATTATTTCTTTGTTACTATGTTGCATTTCATTTTTTAGGATAGTGTTTGATTGCATGCGCCCTATAGCTAGTGTTTTGTCTAACCTGTTTCAACCCCCTCTCGTATCCGACCCGATTGGTCAAAACTATCTAGGAAAAAATTATAATATTCCCGGAAGCGATTTATGCGCATCAATTCAATCTTATAAATGAAATGTATGTGCTAGTCAAGATTGTGTAATTCTCAATGGAGAAATACGATTTATGATGCAAGTTATAAATCGCATTTAGTAAATGAAACTTATACATCACATTTGATAAACGCAATTTATAACCCGAGTTTGACAAATTGATATATAACTTTTTGTAATTTTTATGTCACATGTACTTGCCATCATGCATATAAGGACAAAAAAAAAAAAGACTTTTTGTACCACTCATTATAATTTGTGATTATGAGAGCATATCGTTAACAATAAACGGGAAAATATTACCACACCATAGTATAATTAACACTGGTGTATGATTAACACAAATATTACAAAATGGCTTTTCTTCATAACTTGTTACAACGAGCTCTAAAAAGCTGCAAGATTATTACTGTTACATCTTGCAAGTACAAAGCTTTAGTGACCTTATCCATGGATGGCCTCACCTTTGTAGGAGCAGCACCTGCTGCAACCATTGTAATTCCGGCGGCTGCAGCAACCATAGCGGCAGTATCCTCCACCACCACCGCGTCCACCGCCACCACGTCCACTGCCAGGATAGCCATCATCACCACGGCCGCCGTCAGGATATCCGCCACCACCAGCGGGGTGTGGGCCAGGGTTTGGGGGGTATCCGACGCTAGGGTATGCGGGGGCAGGGTATCCTCCACCACCGTAGTCTTGATCTTCTTCATTCTTGTTAATGGATTTCTTTGCTGCATCAATTGTGAAAATAAGAATGTTGTTCTTTAACTGCTTTATTATTCTTCCTTTCTTTTTTTGGCTATTATGTGATCCTTACACAGAATTACGTAAAAAATATGTAATCCATAAAGTTGTAAGATTTTATGATCGATTATATTTTAGAAGGTTTAAAATATGTTTTCCCAGAATTAATTATTCCGTGATTATTATCCCACTCCTCGTAGAGATAAAAATAATGCAATAATTCCGGAATAACTAATTGCGGGATCAGTTATACCATTATACTATTCCAACCAAACGTGAAAAACTTATCTCAAATTTAATTCCTAGATTAAGTATCCCTTATCCCTCATACAAAACGAGCCCTACGAGTCTTGGTCCAGGGGCGTATATAGGTCTTAGGATATGGGTTCATGTGAACCCATACTGTAAAAATTGCACGGGGCGCCCTATTTGGTCGTCCCCATTTAACCTATACCCATTTTTTTTAAAACTTTTAACTTGTACCCACTTTTTAAATAACTTCAGCCCCCTTTTCCTCGGTGAGCTGAAGTTTGCCAGTTACAAACAAAAACTTCAGCTCTAAAGCTGAAGTTCCCCAGTTACAAAGACAAAAACTTCAGCTCCCAATTATAAAGACAAAAACTTCAGCTCTAGAGCTGAAGTTCGCGAGTTACAAAATAAAAACTTCAGCTCTAGAGCTGAAGTTCCCCAGTTACAAAGACAAAAACTTCAGCTCTAGAGCTGAAGTTCGCAAGCTGCTTCAGGCCCGTCTACTAGAATACAGAAGTTTTGCGTGATTGCCTTTGCTACTTCAGTCTCGTATGCTGAAGTTATGCAAAAAAGCGGGTATAAGTTAAATTTTTTTTGCAAAGCGAATATAAGTTAAAACGTGACACAAAAAGCGGGTACGGATGCAAATGCCCCATTGTCCTCTCACCAAATCACATATAACAATATTATGTTTCTTGAAAAGTACTTAATTATATGTGCGTGCACACATGCTCAAAGACTCTTCTGGTGTAATAATTGCACCTCTACATGAAACTGACGGTTCAAATCCCACTTCGGACGGACTTATTTTTGGAATGGAGTATAGATATATACGTGAATATCACTAAATTTTATAAAAAAATAATTTTGAACCTATAATATCAAATATAAATTTTAAATCCACCTCTCTATAATAGTACACACATCCTCTTAAAATCTGGACCTGCCTCTGCCTTGGTCAAGCTAACTTTAGTAAAGGTTACAGATCCACTAATACAATTGTAATTAATATATGGTGTTATTATTATCCTAGTAATTATACAACTTAGTAAATATGTGGTAATTTCAAACTACAGTTTTAATGGGATTTAGATTGTATCTTTATGACACGTTAAATTTTATTTGGAAAGGTTAAATAATTTCACTATATAAAAGTAGGACAACATTGAATTAAGTAGAGAATTGAAGATATATGCAAATAATGAGAGGGTTCTTACAGTCCTCTTCTGAAATGGTGGAAGTCTCAGCCAACTCCCTAGCTAAAACCTCAGAACTTATCATTACAAAAATGGCCAAACAAAGGCCAAGAAACAGAAATGCCTTGGAACCCATCTTTTGTTAAAACTTTTAGTATGATAATTGAAATTGAAGGATGGAGAAATTGATGCATTCTTGGGCTCTATTTATAGTAAGATTTGAGTACTTAACTTTAATTGAATAGAAAGATATTTATTTTGAGGGGACCAGTATGTTGGCAGGTGTGGAGAGTGAAGATTTGACATTTGAGTTCTAAAGAGATATTTGCATAACTCCTATATTATCAGGGCTCTATTTACGTTAATATTTCGAAAATGTGCAAGATGAGAAACCCCTGCATATGTGGTGCAGTTTAATTAGGCGCAGAGCCGGATTCAGAATTTTGGGTTTATGGGTTCCTACAAAATTTTCAAGTTAATATACAATACTAAAAGGATGAACAGAGTGGGTTCCAAGCTAAATAATCTTATATATTTAATGGATTTTTCAATACAAATACAGGCTCTACAGAAAAGCTATTGGGTTTACGGGAATCCGTAGCGGATGAACTGAATCCGCCCCTGATTAGGCGTACAATTTTATGAAAGAAATGTTAATGACTTTTGGAACTTGTCATCTTAAAGATGTGACAAATTTTGTAATGATAAATATGTGTTATGAAAGAAAAATAAGAATTTAACGTTAAATTATGTTGGAAAAATATTGGATTAAGCGGAATAAGATTTAGCTTGATACATGTCAAAAATACTGTCTTTAAGGTTATTTCGCACACTGCGATAAATATTATTAGGCGTATCCCACTGAATTTAACAAATTCTTCTAATATAATTAGGAACAGAAACAACAAAAATTAACGAAAAGAAAAACCCCACACTATAGAAAAGGTAAGAAAAGTTTTTGACTCTCTTCACTCTATTCCAACATGAAGACAAAGAGGTATATATAGTCTAAAAGAGAAGTAGACTATGTGTTCCATATTATAGACTATTCAAAGTTAGACCATCAGAAACGTTTCATAAAGTTTATTCCAAAATACGTTAAATCTTAAGCCATTATGATTGGTCGTTTGACTTTTCAATACTAACGTACAAATCTATATTAATCAGCATTCAATTGTTGATTTATTATGCCCCAATTGAATATAAAAATAAATTAATTTTATGTTACGAATATATTCAAAATAGTTACTATAAGAAAGATTCATTAATATAATATTAAGAAAAAGAATCTAGACATAGTTTTGGAATAATTCTTTTTGATATATCAAAATAATTTTTCTATCGATCCCCCACATATGTCAAAAAGAATATTAAAAATATTGTGAAATAAAAAAAAATATGGATTTTCATAAATGAGCATAATGCGTCAAATCTAGTGTCTCTTGGACTATGAACCAGACCTAGACAAACTAAGATTAAACTTACAGAACAATTGGTGAAGTTTAGAACTTCTATGAACCAAGAATTCTTTTGTAAATTTAGTATATTATCTATGACATTATCCCCCCCCCCTCCCCCCAACGCTTTGTTGATTATCGCGGTTTTGTGCTAATAAGCCACGTGCTCGTCTGATTTTCATGATTGCTCTAGAGTTTTTGCCATAAATTTCATAGGAGCGGCCCCACTCCACTCTCATATAGGTACATCCATCAAGGGTAATCTGCATCGCTATACACCACCTATAAAAGGCTACAGATGATTGGATTAAGAGTTTAATAACACATGCTCCCATTCCTTGCAGTTTTGCACTATATACACACACCATAGGAAGAGACATAATTTAATAGTGCATATTTAATCAACTAATGGCTTGTTATTACCCATATAAACTTACTTCGTGGGATCTCCAATCACATAGGTTGGGTTACCATCTTTGTTGATATAACTCAAATTGGCAATCGTCACATTCCCCTCGATGTTTCTGATATTAATTTTCTTCCCAAAGGTTTAGTTAAATTGTCACGACCAAAAATCCACATATAGTGATGGCGCCTATATCAATACTAGGCAAGCCGACAACCTCAATAAACCATAATTTCTTTTAAGTTTGAAAATGTAATATTTCAATTTAACGAAAAATCCCATAATTTTTTGTACAAATACACTCCAAATATTCGTGTCAATGAGCTCATGAGCATCTAAATGACGACACAGTCACTCAGCACTCGGCACCTGCACTCAGCAGGTACCTGCGCTCATTGGGAGTGTATACAGACTCCGGAGGGGTTCCTTTAGTCCAAGCGCTATATCAAGCCAAATCATGGCATAAATCACTCTAGCCCTCGGCCTATATCAAAACATGTTGAGGCATGCAGATCCCATAAATATCCTCACAAATCAGGCACTCGGCCTCACTCAGTCATAAACCTCACAAGCCACTCTGGCTTTCAGTAAAAACGGAGTACTCAGCTCAAAACAACATTTATATGCATCAAACAGAGTAATAAAACTGAGTTATGCAGTAAACATGTATAATCGTGACTGAGTACCAATCGAAAACAATGAGAGGATAGTAAGAAAAGGCCCATGAGGGTCAAAACACTAATGGCACAAGGCCCAAACATGGCATTCAACCCAAGTCACAGAAATTCTTTCTAAAACACATAATTATTATATAGTTTCAACAAAATATGAAACTCTACAGTTGCTACGAGACGGAGCAAGTCACAATCCCTAACGGTACACGCCCACAGGCCTGTCACCTAGCATATGCGTCACCTAAAAATAATAAAATGATACGAAATCCGGGGTTTCATACCTCAGGACTAGATTTACAATTGTTACTTACCTCAAATCGGTCAAATCTCTAACCCGCGATGCTCTTGCCTCTCGACTCGGCATCCAAATTCTCCGAATCTATTCAAAATCAGTATGTTACCATCAATATACGCTAAAAACTATCAAATTAGCTTAAAATCTCGAAATTGATTCAAACCCGTTCCCCGGGCCCACGTCTCAAAATCCGACAAAAATTACAAAAACTAGAAAACCCATTCACTCACGAGTCCAACCATACCAAATTTATCAGAATACGACCTTATTTGGTCCCTCAAATCCCCAAATCAAACTCTCCAATTTCCAAGCTCTAATCCTCTTATTTCATCCCTAATCTTCACTAATTACATGAATAAACAACGGGAAATTACCATAAACACGAGTATTAGGGCTCAAGTAACTTACCTCAATGAAAACCCCATTGATTCCCTGTTCAAGTCTCCCCAAAAAGCTTCAAATCCGAATAGAAATGGTGAAGAATTCACCAAAATTCGCGAAGTGTCCAATATATACCTTCTGCCCAGGCTTTCCGCACCTGCGGCCAATTTTCTTGCATCTGTGGGACCGCACATGCGCTCTAGGCCTACACTCCTTCCTCAGCTCCCAAATTTCTGCATCTACGATCACTTTCTGCGCCTGCGGCCCTCGCACCTGCGGCTCCACTTACGTAGGTACGGAAACACTAGAAAACCCACACCAGCAGATTTTCAGCAACTCACCAATCCGCTAACCATCCGAAATACACCCGAGGCCCTCGGGACCTCAACCAATAATACCAAGGAGTCACATATCAATATACGAACTAAGTCGAGCCTTCAAAACGCTCAAAATGACATCAAAACACCAAATCAACCTCGGATTCAAGCCTGAGAACTTCTAAACTTCCAATTACCGTTGAAACCTACCATAACATCGTCCGAATAACCTCACATTTTGCACACACCTCAAAAATGATACTACGAACCTACTCAGATTCCCAGAATTCCATTCCGACTCCGATATCAAATTTTCCATTGCCGACCAGAAATCACCAAATTTTCAATTTTACCAATTCAAGCCTAATTCTACCACGGACCTCCAAATTATATTCCGTACACGCTCCTGAGTCCCAAAACACTTAACGGAGCTAACCGAACCATAAAAATTCAAATCTGAGATCGTTTACTCATAAGTCAACATCCGGTTGACTTTTCCAACTTAAACTTCTAAATAAGAGACTAAGTGTCTCATTTCACTCCGGAACCATTCCAGGCCCGAACCAACTAACCCGATACAACACACTAAAGGTAAATAACACATAAAGAAGCAGAAATGGGGGAAATGGGAATATAACTCTCGGAACGACCGACCGAGTCGTAACACAAATCAATACATAAGTCAATATCCCTGTCGGATGGCATCCCCGACATATCTGCAAGAATCACCTCTAGAAACTCACAACCAACTTGTACTGAATCCATTGAAGGAACCCCCACACTAGAAAAGAGAATATAAGCTAAATAAGCTAGAAACACCTTCGCGGCCATATGTCTAGCCTTCACATAAGAGATAACCTTGCTGGTAGAATGGACAGAAGTCCCCCTCCACTCTAATCGAGGCAGCCCCGACATGGCTAAAGTCATCGTCTTGGCATGATAGTTCAATATAGCATGATAAGATGACATCTAATCCATACCCAAGATAACATTAAAATCTACCATATCAAGAAGTAGGAGATCTACCCTAGCCTCAAGACTCCTAATAGTAACCACAAATGGGCGATAGACACGATCTAAAACAATCGAATCTCCCATAAGCATAGAAACATACACAGGAGCACTCAACGAATCACGAGGCACAACCAAATAAGAAGCAAAGTGGATGACACGTAGGAATAAGTAGAGCCTAGTTCAAATAGAACTGAAGCATCTCTATGGAAAACTAGAACAATACAGGTGATAACAGTGTCAGATGATTCGGCCTCATGCCTAGCTGGGAAAACACAAAAACGAAGCTGGGCGCAACTTGTTTTATAAAGAGAGAGGGAGTTCAATAACCTTTGTAGCTGTCTATGTGGATGATGTTATCATCACATGAGGCCACTTAGAAGAAATTGATAGTTTGAAGAAATTTCTTCACGAAACATTCAAAATAAAGGACCTAGGTAGATTACATTACTTTCTGGGATTGGAGATATTGTACAAGAGTGATGGAATTCTGATTACCCAAAGAGAGTTCACCCAAGACCTTCTAAAGGAATTTAATTGTATAGGGTGTACATCTTTGTCTTCACCCCTTGATTCAACAACAAAACTAAAGGCAAATGATGGAATACTCTTTTCAGATCATGTTCATTGTAGGAAGTTAATAGGGAAATTGAATTTCCTTACAGGAACCAGACCTGACATAAGCCTATAGTATTCAACACTTAAGCCCATACATGCAGCATCCTACAGACACACACCTAAAGGCAGCATTACATGTACTGATGTATTTGAAGGGAACTATGTCTCTGGGGATTTTTTTTGTCAAACAATAGGGATTACATGATAAGGGCATTTTGTGATTATGATTGGGCAGCCTACCCTGAAACAAGAAAGTCAGTCAGTGGATATATAGTATTTGTTGGTGATAGTCTCATAAGTTGGAAATCAAAGAAGTAATCTACTATTTCATTGTCTTCAGCAGAAGCACAGTATAGAGCAGTAAGGAAGGTAGTTGGGGAGCTGGTCTGGCTTGCAAGATTACTTGAAGAACTCATAGTGCCTTTCTCTCCACCTATACCTGATTTTTTGTGACAGCCAAGCAGCACTTCACATTGCAAAGAATCTTGTCTTCCATGAGCAGACCAAACACATCGAACTAGATTGCCATTTTGTGCAAGACAAGCTTCAAGAGGGACTGATCTCATTGCATTACATTCCCACACATGAACAACTTGCAGACATCTTCACTAAGTCTTTACTAGGCAACAAGCATAGTCTTCTACTTGGCAAGCTGGATTTGGATTCCCCACCTCCAACTTGGGGGGGGGGGGGGGGGGGGGTTAGAGTTTTTTTTATAATTAGCCAACTTTAAAAAGTAAAC
>ML251089.1:0-14917 GCA_005239495.1 Nicotiana undulata | reverse complement strand
GGGGAGGGGGGGGGGGGGGGGGGGGGGGGGGGGGGGAGTTCGTTGGGGTTTAATTTAGGAAAGGGATATCTGGACCGTTGATTAAATCTGATCAACGGTCCAGATTGGGCCAGGGGTTGGGTCGGGTGTGATAAGGTATTGGGCTGGGTAATTGGGTTTAATTTAGGCTACAATTGAAATTAAAAAATGGCTATTAGTTAAATACCCTTTAAAAATAGATAAATAATTAATAAAAATAGCTAGTAAAAAAATGAAATAAATGCCAAATAAATGAGATTAAGGTAATTAGCTAATATTAAAAAGAAAAATTTTGAAAAATATGGAAAAAGGCCAGTTATCATGAAAATTGATTTTGAAAGCATATATGCAAAATTTTAAAATATTTTGGAAAAATTGGGTATCAACAGCTGCCCCTCTTTACCCGGGAAGAATGAAAGAGTTGTCGGGTAAAGATATGATGGCCAATTTTGACCGAGTGAAATGGTTTGAAAAGATTTAGGCCGCACCTTGATTTCTGAGTTGCCTACATATCCCTGGTTTTACAGGAATCAGACCGTATGTAGTTCAGGAATCATTGGTGAAGTATACCGATGATGTTTTACAAGAATGGACGCAAAGTACAGGGTTAGGCGAACAAATGGCTGACGGGGTGGTTCGGGAGAACTGGAGCGGGACCGCTCCTGCCAGGATGGCTGTTGTTTGCCGGATTACCTGCAAATGAACAATACAAGCATATATTATGCGTAATTTAACCATGATGCAAATTCCCGTTGGTCCATGAATGCTGCCTTTGGACGGTTAAGGATGACGTCCTTAGACCATGATGTCCTGGGCCATGAATTCCTTGATGCAAGATTCGCAGGCCATGAAATGATGTTCTCGGGCCATGAGGGTGGTGCCTTCGAACGATGACGCCTTTGAATAATGATATGCAAAATGATTAAAGAGATCCTCAGGCCATGACATGGTGTTCTCGGGCCATGAAGATGGTGCCTCCGAACGATGACGCCTTTGGATAGGTGCGCGATATTTCAGCCCATGAAGATGAAATACTATGATGCTAACAAGACAGAGCTTAGTCTTGCGAATTAAAGGGGCAGAGCTTAGCCCTAAATGAAAGCGAAATGAATAATGCTTGATATAACAGTGGTCTCGGAAAGTAAATTGGAGGCAGAGCTTAGCCTCGGAAGGCAGAATGGTAGCCTTATGCAAATGCGGGTGGAGGTGGAGCTTAACCTCGGAAGGCAGAAAGGTAGCCTTATGCAGGTTGGAAGGCAGAATGGTAGCCTTATGCAATGTGGATGGAGATAACATTTAGTCTCGGAAGGTAGAAAGATAGCCTTATGCAAGATGCGAATGCAGATGGAGGCAGCGTTTAGCCTCGGAAGGCAGAAATATAGCCTTATGCAAGATGCAAATGCAGATGGAGACAGCGTTTAGTCTCGGAAGGCAGAAAGGTAGCCTTATTTAAGAATGCAGATGGAGACATCGTTTAGTCTCAGAAGGCCAAAAGGTAGCCTTATGCAGAGCAGGTGCAGATGGAGACAACGTTTAGTCTCAGAAGGCAGAAAGGTAGCCTTATGCTGGAAATAAAATGACAGTAGGAATTCTTAGTTGATAGCAGATTGCAGCATTGTGATTATTGTGAGTTTGTGACTACGGAGCATTTTTTGTATTGATAATAGACGCCGGCGAGTGTGATGGTTTCGAGAATTGTGATTCTTAACACGTTCGTTCTTCGCGCGGGGCATCGAACTTTGGCATTTTCAATTGTGATGAAATTTGTGACTTCTTAGCGTGTTTGTTCTTTGTGCCTGCATCTAAAGAAAAATCGTGAGTTTAGTAAAGGGGGAAGGTTAGTTCGCATCCCCCTGCCTTTGCTTGACTCGTTCGACTTGATCTGATGATAATGTTTGTATCATTGGGGTAGCGTTTGCTAAACAAGTTGTTTCAAGAATAAGCATGCATGCTTTTGTAAAAGTATAACATAACATATAATCTAAAATAGTTTTAGATGAACCGAAGACCGTGACACGGTTCGAGACATTGCAACCCCTCCTACTACGGAATTTTGAGGGTCCTCCTCAAAATTCTGCCCTAGTTTGATGAGTGAATGCTTCTGACTGTTTCTCGTGCGGCGATCGGCTGAACTTGCTTCAGCATTTTGAGGGTCCTCCTCAAAATTCTGCCCCAGTTTCCAATTGCGGGGGGAAAATGAAATTTTCATTGAATTATGACTGAACCCATAGGGCTGCCTACGTATCCTTTCTTAAACGGGGATAAGTTCAGGCGTAGTTCAATTTACATCATTGAGAAGAGCATAGAAATTTATACATAGTAGCGCTTAACTGCATTCGAATTGATTGGTTTCGGCCAAACTTCTCCGTCCATTTCTGCAAGTATAAGTTCTCCTCCTGTTAGCACTCTATGAACCATGTACGGGCCCTGCCAGTTGGGAGAGAACTTCCCTTTGGATTCATCTTGATGTGGAAAGGCCTTCTTTAACACCAGCTGCCCTATGTGCGAACTTTCTCGGCTTGACTTTCTTGTTGAAGGCTATGGTCATTCTGTTCTGATATAGTTGACCATGACAGATTGCATTCATTCTCTTGCTGTCTATGAGGGCTATTTGCTCATAACGGCTCCTTACCCATTCTGCGTCGCTGAGCTCAGCTTCTTGTATAATTCTTAGAGATGGGATCTCAACTTCAGCGGGGATAACAACCTCTGTACCGTAAACCAGCATATAGGGAGTTGCCCATGTTGATGTGCGGACTGTGGTGCGGTATCCCAATAGGGAAAATGATAACTTCTCAAGCCACTGCTTGTGCTTTTCTATCATCTTCCTTAGTATCTTCTTGATGTTTTTGTTGGCGGCTTCTACAGCCCCATTCATTTGAGGTCTGTATGCTGTGGAATTCTTGTGTTTGATTTTTAAATTTTTACACATGGCTTTCATCAAGTCACTATTGAGATTGGAACCATTGTCGGTGATGATCGACTCTAGAACTCCGAATCGACAAATAATGCGGTCGCGGACAAAGTCAGCCACAACTTTCTTAGTAACTGCTTTGTAAGAGGCTTCCTCAACCCATTTAGTGAAGTAATCAATGGATACCAGAATGAACCTGTGTCCGTTGGAGGCGGCAGACTCGATTGGTCCAATAACATCCATGCCCCAGGCCGCGAACGACCATGGTGAGCTTGTTGCATTGAGCTCATTTAGAAGTACCTTTATCATGTCTCCGTGTATTTGACAACGGTGGCATTTCCAGACATACTGGATGTAGTCCGTTTCCATAGTCATCCAAAAGTAACCAGCTCGGAGTATCTTCTTTTCTAGAACAAAACCATTCATATGTGGGCCGCAGGTCCCAGCATGAATTTCCTCTAGCAGTTTTGATGCTTCTTTGGCGTCAACACACCTTAATAGCCCCAAATTGGGAGTCCTTCTATACACGATTCCTCCTTTGTGAAAGAAGTTGTTAGACAATCTCTGAAGTGTGCGTTTCTGAGTGGGATTCGCAAGTTCTGGGTAGTCTCCTTTTGCCAAATATTCCTTGATGTCATGAAACCAAGGATTTCCGTCTGCTTCTTATTCAACATGGGAACAGTAAGCCGGTTGATTGTGAATCTTTACTAGAATAGGGTCAATGAAATTTTTGTCCGGATGCTGTATCATTGATGACAAAGTAGCCAGTGCGTCGGCGAACTCATTCTGGGTTCTGGGGATATGCCGGAATTCTACCTTTGTGAACCTCTTTCCTAACTCCTGCACGTGATGCAGATACGGTAGTATCTTGGAATTCTTGGTTGCCCACTCTCCTTGTACCTTATGTACCAATAAGTCTGAATCACCGATCACTAACAACTCTTGGACATTTACGTCGATGGCCATGTTGAGCCCTAAGATGCAGGCCTCATACTCTGCCATATTGTTGGTGTAGGGAAATCTGAGTTTGGCGGACATCGGATAATGTTGTCCGGTTTCCGATATTAGGACTGCTCCAATGCCAACCCTCTTGAAGTTTGCTGCTCCGTCAAAGAACATCCTCCAACCGTCATAGGATTCTACAATATCTTCCCCTATGAATGATACCTCTTCATCAGGGAAATACGTTTTCAAAGGTTCGTATTCCCCATCCACAGGGTTCTCAGCGAGGTGGTCTGCCAGTGCCTGTCCCTTGACCGCTTTTTGAGTCATATAGATAATGTCGAACTCACTCAGCAGGATTTGCCACTTGGCTAGTTTGCCAGTGGGCATGGGCTTCTGAAATATGTACTTCATGGATCCATTCTTGATATGAGATAAGTTGTGTAGGCACAGAAGTAGTGTCTCAGCTTCTGAGCTACCCAAGTCAAAGCACAACAAGTGCGTTCCAATAGAGAATATCTAGCCTCGTATGGAGTGAACTTCTTGCTGAGATAGTAAATAACTTGCTCCTTCCTTCCTGTTTCATCGTGCTGCCCCAGAACGCAGATGAAAGCTTCATCTAACACTACAAGGTAGAGTAGTAACGGTCTACCTGGCTCAGGTGGTACTAGGACTGGTGGTGTTGACAAGTATTCCTTAATTCTATCGAAGGCTTTTTAACAATCCTCGATCCATTTAGTTGCGGCATCTTTCTTCAGCATCTTGAAGATTGGCTCACATATAAGTGTAGATTGTGCTATGAATCGGCTGATGTAGTTAAGCCGTCCCAAGAAACTCATCACATCTTTCTTGTTGCTTGGCGGTGGTAATTCTTGAATGGCTTTGACCTTTGACGGATCCAGCTCTATCCCTCGGCGGTTGACAATGAACCCAAGCAGCTTACCAGCAGGAACCCCAAATGCACACTTCGCGGGGTTCAGCTTCAGATTGTATTTCCGCAACCTATTGAAAAACATCCTCAAGTCTGCTATGTGATCAGTGGCTTTCTTGGATTTGATAATAACATCATCCACATATACCTCGATCTCCTTGTGAATCATGTCGTGGAATATGGTGGTCATAGACCTCATGTAGGTGGCCTCCGCATTCTTCAGGCAGAATGGCATCATCTTGTAACAGTACACTCCCCACTGCGCAATGAAAGCCGTTTTCTCAGCATCTTCCTCCTCCATCCAAATCTGTTGATAACCATCGAAGCAATCCACAAATGATTGTAGTTCATGCTTGGCGCAATTGTCAATCAGGATGTGTATATTTGGCAAAGGGAAGTCATCTTTCGGACTGGGCCGATTGAGATCCCGGTAGTTGACACAGACGCTGACCTTCCCGTCCTTCTTCAGCACAGGTACAATATTGGCTAACCATGTTGGGTACTCAACCACCCTGAGAACTTTGGCGTTGATCTGCTTGGTAACTTCTTCCTTGATTTTCAAACTCATGTCGAGTTTGAACTTTCTAAGCTTTTGCTTTACCGGTGGACACATTGGATTGGTCGGCAGTTTGTGAGCCACAATAGACGTACTTAGACCAGTCATGTCATCATACGACCAGGCGAAGATATCTTCATACTCCAGAAACTCTATGTATTCTTTATTTTCTGACGGTGACAAATGAATGTTGATCCGTGTTTCCTTGATGTTTTCCAAATCTCCCAGGTTGATAATTTCAGTCTCATCCAAGTTGGACTTAGGTCTGTTCTCAAAATTTTCAACTTCTTTGACGATATCGTCGGGTATATCATCTTCATCTGAATCGATGTCTGTTTGTCGCGTTGTCTCGTTGCATGTCACGGTCATTGGTTTATCAAGACCAGTAATAGTAATGTTGTATAGATAAAGTAATGAGAGAAAATAGTAGCAATAAATAAGAGAAATTAGAAAATGCTTTGATAAATTGAATAAGTGTTGTGAACATTGAGGATCTTATTGCAAGAATTGAAAAATGCGAAAAGGGAAAATCATTTTAGTAAATAAAACAGTAAGTAATGCTTGGTTTAGCCTTGCTACCCCGAGGATCGTCGGGCTTTGGTTGTCCTGATGGTCCAATTTTTGAGGTATGTCCCTCTTCTCACAGCCTGTATGGAAGGGCTTTCCTCCCCCTCCTCCTCAAGAATAACACAATAGTCCATGTCATCATCCTCTAGGAACAAGTTCCTCAATGGGCGAGTGCTTCTTCTTCGTCTGACCCATAAATAACGTCGGCCTGCTGGAAGTTCTGCTCCTGATGCGGTATTGGATGCTCGAATGGGTAGTAAGGTCCGCGCCAAGGTGGCGACCAGTCGTTGTACTCTTCTCAAGTATAGTCGTATCCTAGACCAAAAGTGGTGCCATGGCTTTTGATCTTGATAGGCTTGGACATTCCTTGAAGGTTCTTGCCGAGCCCTTTGTCAGACTCGTACCCATTCCAGTTTAGTATACTCTCGATTTTGCTATCCCACCATTTGTTCTTGTCGACGGCATTGACCCGTTCAATGTGGTGGTAAGTTTATCCACCCAACTTTCTTCTTCCTCCGATCACCGGAATAGTTTGGAGATTGTAAATAGGGTTGCTACTGTCACCATGAATAATCACCTCTTGGTGGTTCCACTCGAACTTCATTGCCTGATGTAATGTTGAGGCTACGCCCCCAGCAACATGGATTCATGGTCGTCCCAATAACATATTTTAGGACGCTGGCACATCTATCACTTGGAAGTCCACCTCGAACCATGTTGGTCCCATTTGCAGGCATAGGCTTATCACACTAATGGTGGACCTTTGAGATCCATCGAAAGCTTTCACATTGATCGCTTCATCCTTTATCTCATGCAACCCTTTACCCAATTTCTTGAGTGTTATCAATGGGCAAATGTTAAGACTGGATCCTCCATCGATCAAGATTCGGGTGATGAAATAATCATCGCATTGCACAGTGATGTGCAGTGCTTTGTTATGGCCCAATTCTTCAGGTGGTAACTCGTCCTCATAGAAAGTGATCTTGTGACTTTAAAACACCTGGCCCACCATATTGGCCATTTCCCCACTAGCGATGTTGTTTGGTACATACGCTTCACTCAACACCTTCAACAGAGCACTTCGGGGCACCTCGGAATTCTGCAGCAAATAGAGGATGGATATTTGCGCTGGCGTCTTGTTCAGTTGGTCGATGACCGAATACTCCTTAGTCTGTACTTTCCTGCAAAGGTTATCTGGACCCGTCTCAATAAGGGGAGGCCGGTTGGCAGCCTGCTTGCTTGATTCGGCCAAACGCTCGGGGGTATAGACCCTACCAATTCTCGTCATACCTTGTGCTGCGACAGCTTCCTCAGTTTTGACCTTGCCTTTCTTTCTCGCCTCAGCTGTATAGTCCCACGGGATAGCGTTTGTATAGAAGGGTGGCATGATCGACATCTCCACTGGAATTGGTGTGGCTATCCATAATTCATATGGAACATGTGCCTTGGGTGGTAAGACTGCAACCTCAAATGGTGCGGGTGCATTTGCCGGAGACACGAACTCAACTTCAATCGGTACTAGTGTCTTCGGGGGTGGTGCTGCTTCAAACTCAAGAGGTATGGACATATTTACCTCAGAATTCTCAGACGGTTGAATCTGGACTATGATCGGGTTGAGAGTGACTGTTGGTTTCTTTGGATCATCGCCTTCTGCGATCAACCCAATTGATCCCTCGGGGTCCCAATCATCTTCTATTTCAATTATATGGACACCTCCACCCTTATGGTATGGTAGAGAATTGTTGCGGGCGTTCAGAGCGGTCTCATTTGCCACAATGATTTTGTTATCAATCAGGGACTGTATCTTGTCTTTCAAAGAGCGGCATCCATCGATGGTGTGCCCTTTCATGCCGGAGTGGTATGCACAGGATTTGTTTGGGTTAACCAACTGAGAAGGGTTCTCAAGGGTGGCATCAGGGATAGAGGTGACGTAACCGGCAGCTTTAAGTTTCTCATACAACTGGTCAATGGGCTCATCTATGGCGGTGTACTGTTTTGGAGGTCTGCGATCAAAATTAGGTAAATCTAGGGAAGTTTTGACGGGTAGGGGGTGATTAGTAAGTGGGTGGTGGAGATTGGTAAGTGGGTGGAGGAGCTTGGTATGAAGGTGAGGGTTCTTGGTAATTTGGGTTTGGCTGGTATGTGAGTGGAGGTGTTGGATAGATTTGGTATTTTAGTGGGGATTTGGCTCTTTGTGCAACCATTACTGCTCCCACGTCCCTTTTCTTAGACACACCACCGGACTGTAAAGCCTTGTTTGTAGCTTGCAAGGCTTCAGAATTTGTGACCATACCGCTCTTAATACCTTCTTTGATTCGCTACCCTAGTTTGATAATGTCGAAGAACTTGTGATTCTCAATCATCATCAACCGTTCTTAGTACTACGGGTCCTGGGCCCGAAAAACGAACTTGTTCATCTGCTCCTCTTCTAAAGCAGGTCTGACTTTAGCAGATTCAGACCTCCAGCGAGTAGCATACTCGCGAAATGTCTCTGTGGGTTTCTTCTTCAAATTATGGATATAGAACAAGTCTGGTGCGTTCTATGTGTTGAATCTAAATCTGTCCATAAAGTTAGATTCCATGCTTACCCAATTTGACCATTTCTTGGGATCTTGGCTGATGTACCAAGTCAATGCATCTCCCTTCAAACTCCTCATGAACATCTTCATGCGGATCCTTTCCCACGCTAACCAGCTTGTCACAATAGGTCCTTAAATGGACCCTTGGATCACCAGTACCGTCAAACGTCTCGAACTTTGGAGGTCTGTACCCCTCGGGCAGTTCGACATCAGGTTGTATGCAAAGGTCTTCATAATTCAGCCCTTCGACTCCCTTGATCCCCTCGACACCTTGAACCCGACTGGTCATCTTCCTAAGTTCCTCGGCCAAGTTCTTGATAAGCAGGTCCTTTTCATCAGGCTCAGACGTGTGTGGGATAGGCGGGGTGGAGTGTGGCATGGTCTCCACATAGATGGGATTGTTATAGGCGTGGAAATGGTCCTTTGTGGGGTTCTGAGGTTCTGGGATAAGTAATGGAGCGTTGTTTGAAGTGTGGCAAGTATTGCATTGTGTCGGAAGAGTTTGGTTCTTTGGCGGAGTGGTGTGATGGTGAGGTGCGGGATGATTCTGTTATCTTGGGATATTTTGTGGAGGTGTAAGGTTTTGAGCGTTTGGGAAATTGACGTCTGGGATGTTGAGGGAAAATGACAGGTTGGCTAAATTTTGAACCTGATCGAGCTCTTCTTGAAATTTCAGCAGTTGCTGTTCCAGTGGTGACATGTTCTCATTTAGGGCCTGAATACCTCGGACATTAGTGGCCTCTACCCGTTCAACCATATTCTCTTTCTTGGTGCCGCTGGATTCTTCCATCTTACTCTTGCCTTTGTTCTTGCCTTTAGGAGGACTGGGAGGAGGAGTAGGTGGGGGGCCCTTGGATCTTGTGAGATAAGCTGATGATGCCAGAGTGCACGAACTAACCTTTGGGGAGGGTAACAATAAAGAAAAGAAAAATAAAAACAAAAGGTAACCAAGTCAGTGAGGATTATGGAAAATATTGCAGTATTTAAACATATAGTGCGGGAATGTAAAACGTGTCCTAATTTGGGAACCTCTTTGTGCCCGAGGTAGGCCTAGAGACAAGTTGATTTTGAGAACTTAGGATGCTAAATGCCTCGTTTTATTGATAAGAAAATAGACAAATCCAAAAACGACACTAAATAAACGAAAAATAAAAGTCACTAATGGTCATTGGCCTTATTACATTGACAGAGACAAAATAAAGACATTCATATCTATTTGGTCCCAGAAGGACCTTCCCCAGACTCGATATTCCTACTTCCCTCGAATAGCTTTCCCAGCTCGCGAAGTCCCAGCAACAGGTATGTTCTGGCATGATATCCTCCTTCAGTTACCTCAGCCCTTTGGCAGTCTTCGACCCTTTTGATGAATTTCTCCTCCATCTCGACTATACCTCGTTCTAAGTATCCCAACCTCTTGTTGGTGCTGATAGCCATGTCTTTCCACTCCTCGATCAGCTTCTTGTTAGATTCGTGTATTTCGTGGTGCTCATCCTCGCACTCACGGATCCTTTTGTGCATCTGGTTGAACTTGAATTGCGCTTCAACCCTTTCATCTATAACCCTGTGACTTCGGATGTACCCTGGCTTGCTCTGATTACCTCGATTATCTTCTAACCAACCGGGATAGAAACGGGTACAACCGGCATGATACCTTTCTGGCTTGATGGTGTTCTTCTCAAGTATAATCTTGCAGTGCCACAGATGCTGAGCTTGGCACTTGTGAGGACTGTCATCATTTTGGAAGTCTGCTCGAAGATGGCTCATTTTGTCGACCCTGGGTATGACTTTCATCCTACCCGCTTGCCTCATAACTAGAAGAGGGACGTAAGGGTATGTCCCCCTTCAACCAATCAGTATCAGAAATGGTGCATCTCGGGATCGGATGATGAACTCATCTGTCGGAAACCACTCAAACATCCATTGAACTTGTTCTTCAGTCAGATTATCAAAGAGCTCGACCCATCCTTCGGCATTCGCAGGCTGAGCGAACATGTCGGGGATGTAATTCATTCGCTTTAGGTGATGGAAAGTGATGTGATCATCCCAGATCCGTCGATGAATGTCTTGTCGGTATTCACCTCTTTAGAGGTGTTCCATGAGCCAAAGTTGAAGTAATAGATTGCAACCTTCGAAATGTCTTGCTCCTTGTTGACACTTCTCCAAAGCCCGATATATGTCTGCAATGATCATAGGCACAATGCTGAAGTCTTGCCCACCAATCCCTTCTATTAGTGTCTTAGTCACCATGGCCAGTCTGGTATTAATTCTCTCTTTCTTCATTGGAAACACGATCAAACCCAAAAAGCAGAACATGAAGACGAACACTCTACGATGGATGTGTCCCAGGGAGGTGATAGAAAACTCGTCATGGTAGGTACGGTATGATTTGTTGTGGACGTACCTCTCGTACAAATAATCAAAAGGTATGTATGATTCCTTCGAGCATACCAGTTCTGCATTCTTCTTCAGACCCATCATCTTAAGGAAACCTTTGCCTGTGCGGTTCTCAGGCATCAACAACCCCGGGATTTCCCACACTAGGCCAGCCATTCCTCCTATTTCCTCCAGTAAAGGCGTCATTCAATGTCCCCAAAGCGGAACACGGACGTTTTGCAATCCCAGAATAAGGTAGCAGTCTCTATTATCATTTTGTTAGGCTGGATTTCTAGGAGGGATGGTAGGTTGCCCAAGTATTTTCTGATGAGAGTTTTATCACTGGAGTGTAGATCTTCCCACCAACTCAGTAGTCTTGGGTGGATGTTGGAGACCATGTCGAATCTGGGGACTTCGTGCCTCATATTTTTGCAAGGCAAATAAGGATAGGCCCTCACCCCCACCGGACTCGACTATTTAATATCAACAATTAGCATGAAGCATTTAGTTCTCCAAATGAATGCACAGAACGTGATGATGTCCGTTTGGGTTTAGGGAAACCTGGTGGACTTTTGGATAAGGCTATCTTAAAGGCTACCGTGCGGACAAAACTTTAGCTTGGCTAGGTTTGACCATGATGCATGTAACAACATAACAGAGTAAGGTTTCTATGAGGTTTTAGACTGGTACCCTTGAGCGGACAACTCAAGGGGGAAAGGCACGGAACCGTCGACTGCACCACTGATCGACTAGTTTTACCGCAAATAAGCCTTTATGAATTTAAGGGGTAATAATATAGGAAGAGCGCAACCACTCATCAAGTGTTGCTATAGGATTTTTGTTTTGGCACGAGTGGAGTATGATGTGGAATCATGAATATGCAATAAACAGTAAACATGTAGTCACATATTTGCACGTTATGAAAGCAGTAAACACATCAGTTTATAATTTAAAAGCAATTACAAAGGAAGGAAACAAAAAAACATGTAAGTTTGCTTTTAAAAAAATTTAAATGCTTAAAAGAAATAGACAAGTAATTGCACATAAAGGGAATGGGAAGAGGTACAAATTAACAAAGCGATTTGAAAATGGTAGCCTGAATGTCCCCAGCAGAGTCCCATGCTGTCGCGCCCCCTTTTTCCTCACGGAGATCGGGTTCAGAACATTTTGGGTTGAGACAACTCTTTCCTTTTGGGAAGGGGCTTGCATTTTTTGAGAGTCACCACCTAACGATTTTAAAAGTGCGTTAGGGCACCGAAGGGGTTCATTTACAACTACGTTGTTAACCAGAGATAGGGTAAGGGCTTGAAATTATCCCAAGGGGAAGGTGTTAGGCACCCCTCAGGATCCACAAGTGTGGTTCCCGGCCAAATAGCTTTTGTGAATTTGTACGATTTAGCAAACAAACAAATAAAGGCTAAAAAAAAGGGGGTTTAAATCCTTAAGCATACAAGGTGTTCGAAAACAGTTATAGAAAGGCTTAAGTTTTGAAAAGAGTTACAATCTAAACATTTAGAGTAAAGGATATCCTCGGTTTGTAATAATATGGATCACATCAATGCAATACCCGGTATGACACTCCTCAAAGAGGGTCTACACGTGGTATTAGCGCATCGGTCATCATATCCATATTCTACCCTTTCCCACCCCGTAAAGGTAACTAAAGCGCGTGTTGGTCACAAACTCTATTGCGTGCTGTTATCCGTCTCTTCCTATCAGTCCCGAAGGAGGCTAGGACTATTATCCTAAAGGGAGGTACTAGGCAGACCCTCAGGTTTGAAAGGTAAAATTCCAAGGCGACAACTAAAGAACACATAGGACTGCAGTAAATGGGAACACATAGGAGCATGTAAGAGGCTCAAATTTACCTCCGCAGATAATGCACATAACAACACGGCTCAAACACAAATAAGGACAATATTTAGATTCAGAAACCTAAGATATGGTGTCTAAGTGAGTTTAGAATATAAACAGATATGTAGACCGGTCTTATTACTCAGAAAAGGGGTCCTAATCAATTTGCCTACTGGTTTTAGCATGCTGGTAGTTAAACATGATCACAAAGACAGATCTGGTTTTTATTTTCTTGTAATTGATTACCTAAGGCTTGCCTAGGTGTAAAATAACATGCAACAGTTGTGCATGTTTGTTAAGGATTCCAGATTATTAATCCTAATAACATGTGATTCTAAATGTGCGCAAAGGGCTGATTGACAGTTTATTTAGAACATGGGACTATTTCAGACGTGTGTTTAAGCTAAGTATGATCCTATGAACATGATATCTAATATGCGTAGACAGAGATGCAGAAGGATTATATGCAGAATTCCTAGACAGGATTTCTACGTGCATAAAATCACAGTATTTTGAACATACTTTTAGAAGATGTAGCACGTATGAGAATGATTGATTTAGTAGCGGATTGTTACCCTAAGCAGGATTTCTAGGTGTACTACATGATTACTACATTATTGCACAGCTTCAGGAACAACATAAGTGACAGGTTTTAATAGTTGTTTACCTATAACATGATCTCTACGTATATAACATGGTAAAGCATGATTGCAGATTTGTTAACACATTCGTTTTAAGGCAGGATTTAAATTACGTTTTCAGAATCACATGATAGCAGTTTTTCATTGTTATTACTGGTCCTATTAAGTGAGGATGATATGCTGAAAGAAAAGCAGATGTATCATCTTAAGTGACAAAATGTATCGCATGCCTGATCCCTAGACATGGTTACTATTGCGCACATAGGAAAAATAAACCTAGAGAAACATGATATCTACCTAGACTTATACTATAGCATGCATACCCCACCCAATTTCACTATCCAGTCCCAGAATAGTATTTACAAATTATTACAAGCCTTTGAATATGAATTACATAATTAAAATAGGAAAAGAAGAAGTTAACTATATGGAGCCTTCCATAGTAAGCCCAAGTATCCAGGTCCTCAATGACATGTACTGTTGTTTCATAACCTTTCATAATCCGGGTGTGTCAGAGTTCCCTAAGGATCTCAGAGGATCCCGGGCAGTGCTCACACCCAGATTTCATAGCCAAAGATGGAGAAAGTGCAGTGTGGAAGAGCCAGCTCTTGTGTGTCAAAGTTCAGAGGGAGCTCAAGGGTCCCTAAGCAATGCTCACACAAAAGGGGCAGAACCTAGGCTTCTAAGAGTATATGTGAGAGTGCTTGACATAGTTTAAAAGAATAGAGTTGAAAACAGTTTTCTGAAAACAGATTGTAAAAGAAACAGATTTAGAAAGAGCTTGCCTTAGTGAAAATAGTTTGAAAGAAAGGGAGTAGGATAGTCAGCAACTCAGAATCAAGACAGCATACATAGTGTAGGGAGACAGACACAAACAGGGAATAGGGGATTGGGGACAAGTAGGTCACATATAAAGATAGATTTGCATACAAGTTAACCCCATAGAGATACTAAGGCATTTCAGAACATTAACTACCACATAACAGTTTTCATAAAGATGTTTAGGCCGGAGACTTAACATAACTAAATTGAGGGATACCAAAGAGGGAGTACATGACAAACAGAGTTACAAAGAGGGCCAGGGGAAGGCTTCATGAGTACAACATATGTTCAGAATCACATATAACTAAGTGACACAAACACATGCTTATATGTGCTGGGGATCAGGGGTAAGGCAGGGTTCTAGTAAACATGTAAGAAGGCAGTAAAAACATGCTGAAACTAAAGGGAAAAAAAGTAATCACATTGGTAAACTAGTAAATAGGCATGCTAATTGCAAGGTAAACAACAGAACCATAAGTAGAAACATATTATGAACAGGATGAATCGAAGTGCTGAAAGAAGCATATTGATTTTGAAACTCGAATTGTAACTAAGTCATACCAGTATAGGAGAGACAGTAATACCAAAGCAGAAGTGAGAGAGGCCCAATAATTAGCCTTGACTTGTAGCCGGCTAATTCAAACCAGTAACAAGTAGCACAGAGAGAGAGAGAGAGAGAGAGAGAGAGAGAGAGAGAGAGAGAGAGAGAGAGAGAGAGAG
>ML251088.1:0-42807 GCA_005239495.1 Nicotiana undulata | reverse complement strand
GGCTGTATATATATATATATATATATATATATATATATATATATATGCTAGTTCATGATCCTTTATGGCTATATTTGCTTAAGTTGGTTAATTTATCTGATTCCACTTAATGTACTAAACTTGAAATTTGGCAAGTATCGAAATGTTTTTATTAAAGAAGAGGATTTCACTATTAAATCAGTTGTTGGCTTGCCTGGCCACGGTGTTGGGGACTTCGTGCCCCATTTTCTGCAAAACAAATATGGTTAGGCCCTTTCCCCCTGCAGATTCGACTATTTGTACATCAATGATTAGCATATTGGCACTTATTTCTCTAAATTAATGCACAAATCATGGTTGCATTCATTGGGATTATGGAAACCCCGGTGGACTTTTGGACAAGGCTTGTCTTAAAGGGTTATTATGTTGACAACATATTAACCCGGCTAGGTTTGACCATGATGCATGTACAATTAATTAGAGAAAAGTACTTGAGGGGGAAAGGCACAAAACCGTCGACTGCACCGCTGATCGACTAGTTTTACCACAAATAAGCCTTTCTGAATTTAAAGGGTGATATATAGGAAGGGTGCAAACACTCATCAAGCGTTGCTATAGGATTGATTACATATGAGTGGAATATGATGTTGAGCATGATTTATGCAACAGTAAATAGCATGTTGTCACGTATTTGCACGTTAAGAAATGATAAATGCTGTATTTAACAATTAAAAGACATTTAAGAAAGAAAACAAGGAGACAAGTCCGTTTATGTAGTAAAGGAAATCATAAATGCTCAAAAATAGGGAATTAAATTCACATAAAAGGGAAAGGGAAAGGGTGCAGGCATATTAATAAAGAATGCTTAAGACTAATTCACAAAAAGCAAGTTTGTCATGGTAAAAGCCTAATTATCCCCAGCAAGGTCGCCATACTGTCGCGCCCCTTTTTTCCTCGCGGAGTCCGGGTTTCGACATTTTTGGGACACCCTTCCTTTTGGGATGGGGTATGGGATTTGACGAGTCGCCACCTAACGGATTAAGGTGCGTTAGGGCACCTAAAGAAAATAACTCATGAAACTAGTTTACATCACCAGAGATTGGGAAAGGGCTCGAAATTACCTTGAGGGGAAGGTGTTAGGCACCCCTAGAGGTCCACAATGGTGGGTCTCGGCCAAACTCAATTAAGCGAATTAGTCTTTACAGAAAAATAAAGCAATTTAGACAACTATTATTCTAAAAGCGGGAATAAAAAGGGTCCTATGTTTTTTAGCTTATAGGATCGTTTCCATGCAATACTTGGTAACTTTCCCCAAATTGGGTGTTACGCATAGCATTAGCGCACATGTCACCATCTCCTTTACTACCCAATTACTATCTTTCAGTTTTTACCTAAGCGTTTTAATAGTTTCTAGTGCGTACCTTATGCGTGCACTACCCGTCCCTTACCTATGGTCCTGGAGATGTTTGGGACCTCTATTTTGGATGGTTCTAGACTCACCTATGTTGCTTAAAATAAGAAATCTAAGTGACAAACAAAAGTTCATATAGGACTGTCACATAAGGAGCAACTAAGGGGGCTCATGTTAACCTCCACAAATAGACAACAAATGCACGCAGTTCAAACAAACAATTTTTAATGATTTAAGATCCTATAGGCAGGATATATGGATGAGCAATAATAGAATATATAACAACTTTATTAAAGCGAGCAGCGGTACCTATCAGTTTGCCTACTGATTTTGTTAATACTCTGAATCTGGGGCATATTTCAAACAACAAGAAATCACAATTTTTGGACCCATAATTCTTTAATTTACCGACGAGTTTGCCTAAGTGATAGCCAAAGCAGAATCCTATAGGCATGATATCTGAAATTGCTGATTACATACTACAGTTTATAAACGAGTTACTGATTTTAACAAATAGGTTTTATCTTTTAGATCCTATAGGCATGCTTTCTATTTGGCAGGATCAATTAATTCCTATAGGCATGATTTCTAAATGCTGAAACTGATTACAAGTATTATTTCCTATAGACATGATATCTAAGTTGCAGAAACTGATTTTTATATATATTCCCTATAGGCATGATGTCTAAGTTGAAACCGATTTTGTTGATTTCATAGAGGCATGATATCTAAGTGTTGAAATTGATTTTATATTTATTTTCTATAGGCATGGTGTCTATGCAGGCATAGACGTTAAAAAATTGCCAGGCAAGTTCAGTAATTTAAACAAAGAAAGATCCTAGATACATGATCTCTAATGCACATTGAGATTTGAAAATATACGTAGAACATGGGTTCTTGGTGCAGAATTGATAAACAACCTATAAGAAGGATTTCTAGGATGCCAAGTATCATACTTCGGATTACAAACAGTGAGACAAGATCCTATAGGCATGATTTCTTGTATGCACACAAGGAATCACCACAACAACCTATAAGCAGGATTTCTACCCGAAGTTGAACAAAGATATATAAAATCCCTCCCCAGTTTTTACTAGTAACCCCATATATATTTTTACAAGGATTATTACATTATTACAGACCAATATGAATGAATTACATAAGACTATCTGTTACACTATAGGGAGCCTTAGCAGGCCCAATATCAACCTGGAAACCAGGCCTTCCAGCCAATCTGAAGTAGTCCATCCACAATACACAAAATGGGCTTCTGGTGTCTCAAAGTTCCCAAGGGCCTCAGGGACCCCGGGAAATGCTCACACCAGAACCTTTCAAAGAAACAATTTTGTAAAAGATTGGAAGACCAGCCCTAATGTGTCAGAGTTCGGAGGAGTCTCATGGACCCTAGGCAGTGCTCACACTAGGGGTGGTATGACCCTAGATAACTAAGAGTAGAAGTTTGAAAATAGTATATAGGGGTAGATGATAGTTTTAGAAAAAGCAGTTTGATTTTCAGAAGCAGACATGTTCAAATTACTAGACTGCAAATAGAACAGAAACCACATTTTAGCAGATTGGTTCAGACATAGATGCCAGTAATTAAACAAGCACAACAAGAGCAGGGACTCTTGAATTATAGACAGAACTTACCACACACATTCATAATCCTTAAACAAGTTCTGAACAGGGAACATGTAACTGAATCAAAAGTTTCACATTGCTGAGGTTGATTTGGTTTATTAATGATCACTAGGTGGAATCATGTATCAAAAAAGAAGACATGCTTAAATTTGGAATGACCAACCCGACGAACCCTTAGGGCAGGATATGGTAGTAGAAATTAAAGCATGCTAGTTTCAGAAGGAGCTAAACAAGTGTCATGGATCAAACAGAAAAATGCTAAGGTGAACTAACCATAGTAGCTCATAGAACAAGATAGGTTAACAGGAATTAAGGCATGCTAGTTAAGAAAGAAATAAACAGGAAACATATGGAAAACAGAAGCATGTCGAGGTTTGAAGTAAACTATTCATATAAATCACATGGAACAACACACGATAATAAGAACTACTACATAGTAGTTGAGAAAGAGATAGTCAGGAATTAGATATCAAAACAGATATAGGGAGTTGGGGCAGGTTGAAGGGGAGGGGAAGTAAATTTAAACATAGTGCCACCATAACCCTATGAAAACGTGTGGTCTATAATAAACTGACTACATAGCATATAGAATTGAACAAGATAATAGAAATTGAGGCATACCAGTTAGGTAGATAGTAAACAGGAATGTGAAGGCATGTAAATCCAAGAGTCTAGCCTTGGCTTTCAGCCGGCTAAACAATGCAACAAATCAAAGTGATAGAAGAGCTCATGTTGTATGAGTGTAAGTGTATGTCTCAGTGTGTGCTTGTAAATGTAGGTGTAGGTGTGTGTAGGTAGTTTTTTTAAAATCAGAATAGTGCAAGATTATATAGCATTTAGCAGAGTAAACAAATAAGGCAGGAAAATTAACGAAACATAAATAAGGTATGCAAATCAATTAACCAATTAATTAGGGCTAAACATCAATCAATTAAAAGAACAAAATCCTGGATTTGTCGCTTAAATTAAGGAGAATCTTTTACGAAATCAGTTAGCAGACAGGATTGAAATTTAATAAGGTAAGAAATAAGTCTAGAGACAATTTATAAATCAGTCACAACAATCAGAGCCTAGAAATCAGGCCAGTAACATAATTAAGGAAAGTAGTACCAGTCATGAATCACATATAATGAAAGAGTAGGTAAAATCGTCAAAGATATCAGTTTTAAAAGAAAACATAATTCCAAACCCTAATTAGGCAAATAAAATCAATTAACCCCTTTAATTTACAGAGTCGAAGTAAATGGGCAGATATTATAGCAAGTAGTAGACTAATTAGAAATCCTAGGGCAAAAAGACATAGATATGGAAAATAGTCGAAAAAGTAAAGGAAGAGACCGCAGTTAAACATTTAAATGTTTCAAAACCCTTTTTTGCAGAAACTTAAAAAAATTGGAACGCTAGCTTTTAGGGAAAAGCGAAAATCGGTTAACAATGATGGGAGAAACAGAAGATCTTAAAAGAAAAGTATCAAATAAACACAAAATCATTCCAGATCTATGGAAATATAAATGGACTCAAGTAGAAAATAACTAGGAAAAAAAGGCAGAGGTGAGAAAAATCCGATTTGAGCCAGAGAATTGAAGCCATAAACGTGAAGATAACAATACTCACAAACATAGGAATGAACACATGCGGATTCATCGAGAAAATAAAGGATTTCGACCACGTTTGTGTTGAATCTCTTTGAGATTCCATCAAATAACACAAAAATCATAACACTAGTAGAGATAAGAGGCTAGATAAAGCCTAGAATCGAAGAAATAAATCATGAATCGAAGGGGTTCAGGTGACGGCGGGCTAGGGTTAGGAACAGGTTGAGAGAGAATAGAGGGGAAAGGGGATTCAGGGGCGGCAGAATTTTAGAAATGATTAGGTTTAGGGTCGTGGTTTGTTAATTAAAAAAGAAAATGGATCATGGACCGTTGATCTTCTGAGATCAACGACCAAGATTCCATCTGGGTTGGGGCGGGTTATAAGATTGGGTTATGGGTATTGGGTTGTGGGTTAATGGGTTGATTTAATTGGGTTGGGGTGGAAATTGGGCTAAGGTCCGAAAATTAAAAGAGGCTATATGTTAAATACCCAATTAATTTGATAAAATAATTTATAAAATTAGTTAATAAATGATAAAAATTCTATTCATGCATAAAAATGATTTAAAATAATTACTTAATTTTATAAAAATATAAAAGGTCATTTTATCGTAAAATAAGGTAATTATGCACATATGAGCTATTATTGCAAAGTTATTGCAATTATAATCTAAAAATGTAAATATGGTTTCATGAAATAAATAAAGCTTAGTATAAATATAAATGATAAAATTAAGCAATAAAATTGTTATAAAAATCACTTGTGATGCAATTAGTAATTATTTGGATAATAAAATACTGGGATAAATTAGTTAAAATCCTTTTAAAAATGCAGAAAATTATGAAAAAATATTAATTGATGCTCATGCATTATTTTGAAGATATATATGCATTTTGAAAATAATATATGGAAAAATTGGGTGTCAACAATAAGGACTTGAACAAAGCATGTTCAAAAGACTCTTTTCCACTGACTAACATCGATCGCATGATCGATGCCATGGCCAGCCACGAGACCCTTACCTTTCTCGACGCCTATTCTGGGTAAAATCAAATCTAGATGGACCTAGTAGACCAAGAAAATACTTCTTTTATCACTAAGTATGAAACCTATTGTTACAATGTAATGCCCTTTCGGGCTAAAAAATACAGGGGATACATACCAATTCCTAGTTAACAAAATGTTCGAAGAACAGATAGGTAAATCAATGGAAGTTTACATTGACGATATGTTAGTGAAGTCCCTGCGCGCAGAGGACCATTTGACTCATTTGCAGGATACATTCGAAATCTTGAGGAAGTACAACATGAAACTTAACCCCGAAAAATGTGCCTTCGGGGTCGGCTCGGCAAATTCCTCGGCTTCATGGTATCAAATCGGGGAATCGAAATCAACCCCGATAAGATTAGTACATCGAGTATATCACCGTCTTAGATAGTGTGAAGGCCGTACAAAGGCTAACTAGACAGATGACTGCCATGGGTCGATTCATTTCGAGGTCGTCAGATCGAAGCCACAAGTTCTTTTCTTTACTCAAAAAGAAAAATGATTTTGCATGGACCCCGGAATGTCAACAAGCTTTGGATAAATTGAAACGATACTTATCGAGACCACCTCTGCTCCACACTCCAAAGGCAGACAAGAAGTTGTACTTATACTTGGCAGTGTCCGAGATAGCGGTATGTGGTGTACTAGTTCGAGAGCAAGGTACGCAGTTTCCTGTTTATTACGTAAGTCGAACCTTAGGAAATGTTGAAGCCAGGTATCCACACTTAGAAAAATTGGCACTAGATTAATAAGCGCATCTAGAAAATTAAAGCCATATTTCCAGTGCCACCCCATATGTGTGATAACCACTTATCTCTCTGAAATGTTTTGCACAAGCCCGAATATCGGGATGATTGGCCAAATGGGCCGTTGAACTTGGCGGGTACGATATCGAATATCAACACCGAACGGCCATCAAGTCTAAAATTTAAGAAGACATCGTGGCCGACTTTACGCCAACTCGCGTACTCGAAGTGAAAAAGGAACTTCTACTAAAATCGGGTACATCATCGGGGATATGGACCCTATTCATGGACGGTGCCTCAAATGTGAAAGGGTCCAGGCTCGGGCATAATTAAAGTGCGTGTTGGTCACGACCTATATTGCATGCTGTTACCCGTCCCTTCCTATCAGTCCCGGAGGAATTTAGGACTCCAATCCTATAAAGGAGGGGGGTTCTAGGCAGACCCTCGGGTTTTCAAGGTAAAACTTCTAGGGCGACATATAATGAACAAGTAGGACTGCAGATAAGGGGTAGCACATAAACAGGAAAAAGGCTCAAAGACCTCCACAAACAGTGCACATAAACAGCATGTCTCATACACAATTAAGGTCCAGATTCAGATCCTAAGCATGGCGTGTAAGTGATAATAGCAGGGTCATATTTATTACATAACTCAGAGAGGAAGTCCTAATCAGGCTTGCCTACTGATTTTAACATGCTGACAGTTAAACATAATCACAGGGAGAGTTCTGGTTTTTATTTTTTTAAGTTGATTGCCTAAGGTTTGCCTAGGTGTAGGATAATATGCAACAATTATTCAGATTTGTTAATGATTCCGGATCGGAACAAGAGGACTGTTTTAGATATCTGTATTTAGACTAGGTGTGATTGAATAAGTACAGTCCTAAAACATGATCTCTAATGCAGCATGATGCATAATGACTTAAACAGGATTTCTAAATGCACATTAAGTTATGCACAGTCTCAAGAAAGGCAGGAATGACAGTTTTAACGTTGTTTACCTAAAGCAGGATTTCTAAGTATATAGCATGGTTGCAGCATGGTGAGTGCATGAATAAAAACTTGTGTTAGCTTATTTATCCTAAGGCAGGATTTCTAAATGAAATTCAGGGCATGTTTACAAGACAAAATCACATGACAACAATTTATTTTTGTCGTTTGTTATTTATCCTATAAACAGGATTTCTAAGTGATGATGAGATGCTGAAAATAGTACATGTAAGTACTAAATAGCATGATATCTAATGCTTTAACATGTTGTAGCTAAACATGGCTGCTATTGCACACATAGAAAGTAAACCTAGGAGGCATGATTTCTACCCTTGATTACACTACAACATGCATANCCCCCCCCCCCATTTCACTATCCATCCCCGGAGTTGTTTACGAATAGTTATTATAGACCATTGAATATGAATTACATAATTGAAATGGATAAAGATAAGAAGTTAACTATAGGGAGCCTACTGAATAGGCCCAGATTCTCCATGTCCTCAACACCAAGTATGTTTCACAGCCGTTTTCCCAATCCGGGTATATCAGAGTTCCCTAAGGACCTCAAGGGATCCCGGGCAGTGCTCACACCCAGATTTCATAGCCAAGATGGAGTAAGTGCAGTGTGGAAAGGCCAACTCTTGTGTGTCAAAGTTCAGAGGGAACTCAAGGGTCCCAAGGCAATGCTCACACAAAAGGGGCAGAACTTAAGGGGTCTAAGAGTATAGTGAGAGTGCTCGACATAGTTTGAGGAGTTTAAGTAAGAAAAAACAATTTTGAAACAGTTTTGAAAAAGAGGAGAGACTTAATGAAAATAGTTTTTCATAACAAAAGGTTTAACTGATGAAAAGAGTTGTCAAGAACACCATTCTCAAAACAAGTTCAACACCATACAACAGGACCAAGGATAGTCCAACAATCACAAGCAGGGGTATGGGGCTTAGGGGACAAATACATGGCAAGTAAGGGTAAGCATGTAGTAGGTAGAAACACATATAGGCATGCAATCAAAAACTCCTAAAGGTTCAGAGGATCAGGGTATAGTAGATTAACATATCAACATCAAACAACTAAGACCATGATCAAACTAATGTATCAATCATATGCATGAGGATTCACATAAGAAATAGGTGCCAAGTATATAGAAACATGTTGGTCATTGACAAGTAAAGCATAACTTAACAGGTAGAGGGGATTCAGGATCTTAGTTACATGTTGAAAAACAAAATAGTAAATAGAAGCAGATTAGAAACACAATAAATTGCAACATTAATAGAAACATGTTGATTTGGGGACTGAAATCTGAATTAGAACATACCGGTGAAGTGAAGAAAGCAGAAACACAAAGCAGAAATAGAAGAGGCATAGTAGTTAGACCTTGCTTGCAGCCGACTAACTTAGAATAGTAGCAAGTAGCACAGAAGAGAGAATAGAGAGCAAGTTTTAGTTGTGAGAAGAGAGAACTGAACAGGTTCTTGTTCCTTGTTAATGAGAAGTAATGTATATATATAGTTTTGAAAATTGTGGCCAATAAGGTATGAATCAGAATTAACCAATGATTGTGGGACTAAGTATCAATCAGTACCCAATTAGTACAAGTATCCCCATAATTAAGGGAGTGATTCATACGGTGAGTAATAAATAAGGAAAATACCATATATAGCTTAGCGGAATATAAAACAGTGTAAGTATAGCAGGCAATTAGGTATACCTTAATTGAAGGGGTTAAACTCAAACGGCTAGTAGGTAAATAACAATTAAGGAAAGTTTTTATGCATATAACATATAAGGAAACAATTTCAACCAATTCAAGTAGACAATTGAGACTAGGTTCAGAAGATATCAATTAAGGAAATAATAATCAATTAACAGTAAATTAGCAAGGTAAAAATAAACTAAATGTCGAAAATCAGTAAGAATATCCCATAGGAAATCAGTAAGGCTTTCGAATCACAGTGAATCAAGTATTCAAATAACACTAGTTACTATAGATTCCGATGTATGAACGGAATGAACACATTATAAGCAAAGAAATAAATCAACACATTATAAGCAAAGAAATAAATCAGGAAATAATCAAGTAAAGATTGCAGAGAACCAGGGATTCGGACAGGAATAACATCAATTAAAGGAAATTAACACCAATTAACACAGATGCTAGGCAAGAAGTCAGAAACCCTAGTAGTGAAAACATATGAAATTAAGGGTTCATATGAGTTACAGAGTGAACAGTGAGATAAACAGGAAAGCAAGAAAAATCAAAGACGAATAACATAGGTTAAAAATATCAGTGAGTCACAGAACTCTTGAAACGCAAACACATATGCAAACATATAGACAAATTAGGAACTTTTAGGGTTTAGATCTAAAGTTAGAATTTTCATCACAACGAGTCAGATAAAGGAGAGAAGCTTAAATAAATCACTAAAACATAGTAGAGACCCTAGGATAACAAAATAGCTTAAAGTATACACAGATCTATCATGATCAGAAATAAAATCGGAAAATCTTAGGAGTTAGGATTTCAGAGGACCCAGAGAAAACAAGAAACCTTAAAACATGTCACCGGCTTTAGCTGGAAAGTCATAGATCTTACTCAGACGGTCGGAGGTGGCCGGAAAATGGTATGAGGGACCATGGGTAGGATTTGAATTGCTCCAGGTTCACATGAGGGCCTCAGGGTAGCATCAAATCGGTGTGGGGTGAAGCAGGGGCCAAGAGATGATGAGAGGCCATGGTTTCCGGCGAGGGAAGTGGCCGGAGAAGGTGGACAGACTCCATCGGAGAGGAGGAGACGAGAAGGTTGTAGAGAGAACCAGAGGTAGAGAGAGAGGGAGGTAGGGAGATGAATGAGAGAATGAAAATGAGGGGGGGGGGGGGTAGTTGTCTAGGACTAACTAAGGAAGGGGTTATTTTGGGTCATTGATAAAAACTAATCAACGGCCAAGATTTAATCAGACATTGGGTCGGGTGGGTTTAAGAGATTGGGCTTGGGTATTAGGATGGTTTCAATTGGGTTGGGGTCAAATTAAATTAGGCTAAATTTTAAATAGAAATTGGCGACTTGTTAAATACCCAATTAAATAGATAACATAATTAATAAAAATAGCTAATAATTACATAAAATGAAATTAAGGATAAATAGGTAAAATTAAGGTAATTAACTAGTATTAAAAATATAAAGTGACCAACTGTTGAATTAAAATGGTATAAAATGTACAATTAGGCTATAATGACAAAATATTGTAATTATGGTTAAATAATTCCAAATTGGCTAATTTGTAAAATAATTGAATTCTAATAGGATAAAAAATGATATATTGAGTTAGGAAATATTTGAAATTATTTTTAATGTAATTTATGAATAATTATTGGATGTAAAGTACTAAATAAAGCTAGAAAATAAATTGATAAAATTATGAAAAATTGTGGAAAATACCAGTTATTATAAAAAGTGATTTTGAAGGTATATATGCAAATTTAAAATAATTTGGGGAAAAATTGGGTATCAACAACTGCCCCTCTTTACCCCGGAAGGATGAAAGAGTTGTCGGGTAAAGATATGATGGCCAATTTTGACCCGAGCAATACGGTTTGAGGAGATTTAGGCCGCACCCTGGTTTCTGAGTTGCCTACATATCCCTGGTTTTACAGAAATCAGTCCGTATGTAGTTCAGGAGTCATTGGCGAAGTATACCGATGAGGTTTTTACAAGAACGGATGTAACGTATAGGGTCGGATGAGTAAATGGCTTACATGAATGGTTAGGAGAACTGGAGCGGGACCGCTCCTGCAAGGACGACCGTTGATTGCTGGATTACCTGCAAATACGATACAAGCATATATTATGCGTAATTTAAACATGATGCAAATTCTCGTCGGACTATGAATGCTGTCTTTGGACGGTTAAGGATGACGTCCTTAGACCATGATGTCCTGGGCTATGGATTGATTGATGCAGAATTCGCAGGCTATGAAATGATGTTCTCAGGCTATGAGGATGGTGCCTCCGAACCATGGAGCCTTTGAATAATGATATTTAGAATTGGGAGAGGTCCTCGGGCCATGACATGATGTTCTTGGGCTATAAAGATGGTGCCTCCGAACGATAAAACCTTTGGATAAGTTGGCGATAGTTCAGCCCATGAAGATGCAATAGTATGATGCTGACAAGACAGAGCTTGGTCTTGCGTATCGAAGGGCAGAGCTTAGCCCGTAGGAAAAGTGAAATAAATAGTGCTTGAGATAACGTTAGTTCGACGAAAAGTAAATTGGAGGCAGAGCTTAGCCTCAAAAGGCAGAATGGTAGCCTTATGCAAGTGGAAGGCAGAATGGTAGCCTTATGAAATGCGGATGGAGACAGTGCTTAGTCTCGGAAGGCAGAAAGGTATCCTTATGCAAAAATGCAAATGGAGGTAGAGCTTAACATCGGAAGGCATAATAGTAGCCTTATGCAGGTGGAAGGCAGAATGGTAGCCTTATGCAATGGAGATGGAGACAGTGCTTAGTCTCGGAAGACAAAATGGTAGCCTTATGCAAAATGCAGATGGAGGTAGAGCTTAACCTCGGAAGGCAGAATAATAGCCTTATGCAAGTGGAAGGCAGAATGGTAGCCTTATGCAATGCGGATGCAAAGGGAGGCAGCGTTTAGTCTCGGGAGGCAGAAAGGTAGCCTTATGCAAAAATGCAGATGGAGGTAGAGCTTAACCTCGGAAGGCAGAATAGTAGCCTTATGCAAGTGGAAGGCAGAATGGTAGCCTTATGCAATGCAGATGTAGTGGGAGACAGCGTTTAGTCTTGGAAGACAGAAAGGTAGCCTTATGCAAAAATGCAGATGGAGGTAGAGCTTAACCTCGGAAGGCAGATGGGTAGCCTTATGCAAGAAATAAAATAACAAACGACAGCGGAGTTTCTTAGCTGATAGAGGATTGCGGCATTGTGATTACTGGGAGCATTGTGACTACAGAGCATTACTTGTATGTGCTGATAGCAAATGTCAGCAAGTGCAACGATTTTGAGATTCGTATTTGAACAATGTTTATCCTCTGGGTGGACAACATGTTCATGGATTTAGAAATCCTACGGAATTTTGAGGGTCCTCCTCAAAATTCTGCCCCAGTTTGATGGGTTGATGTTTTTGACTGATGCTTGATGCGGTGATCGGCTGAACTTACTTTGGAATTTTGAGGGTCCTCCTCAAAATTCTGCCCCAGTTTCCAATTGCGGGGAAAATAAAATTTTATTGATTTGTGAACGAACCCATAGGGCTGCCTACGTATCCCCTATTAAACGGGAATCAAGTCAGGCATAATTCAATTTACAACATTGATTAAAAGCAAAAAGGATTACACATAGTAGCGCTTGATTGCGTCTGAATTGTTTGGCTTTGGCCAGACTTCTCCGTCCATTTCTGCAAGTATAAGATCTCCTCCTGTCATCACTCGGTGAACCATGTACGGGCCTTTCCAGTTGGGAGAGAATTTCCCTTTGGCTTCGTCTTGATGTGGAAAGATTTTCTTTAACACCAGTTGCCCTGGTGCGAACGATCTCGGCTTGACTCTCTTGTTGAAGGACCTGGACATTCTATTCTGGTAGAGTTGACCATGGCAGGCTGCATTCATTCTCTTTCCGTCTATGAGCGCTAACTGCTCATAACGGTTCTTTACCCACTCTGTGTCACTGAGCTCAACTTCTTGTATGATCCTTAGGGAAGGAATTTCTACCTCGGCGGGAATAACAACCTTTGTACCATAAACCAATAAGTAGGGAGTTTCCCCAGTTGATGTGCGGACTGTCGTGCGGTATCCCAGTAAAGCAAATGATTAGCTTCTCGTGCCACTGGTTTTGTTTTTCTATCATCTTCCACAATATCTTCTTGATGTTTTTGTTGGCGGCTTCTACAACTCCATTCATCTGAGGTCTATAAGTCTTGGAATTATTGTGTTTGATCTTGAAAGTCTCGCACATAGCTTTCATCAGGTCACTGTTGATATTGGAGCCATTGTCGGTGATGATTGATTTCAGAACTTCTTACCGACAAATAATACGGGCGCGTACAAAGTCTGCCACGACTTTCTTAGTCACTGCTTTGTAGGATGCTGCTTCGACTAATTTAGTGAAGTAATCAATTTCTACCAAGATGAACCTGTGTCCGTTGGAGGCAGTAGGATCGATTGGTCCAATGACATCCATTCCCCAGGCGGCGAACGGCCAATGTGAGCTTGTTGCATTGAGCTCATTTGGAGGTACCTTTATCATATCTGCATGTACTTGACATCGGTAGCATTTTCGGACATATTGAATGCAGTCCTTTTCCATGGTCATCCAAAAATAACCGTCCCGGAGTATCTTCTTTTCTAAAACAAAACCATTCATCTGCGGGCCGCAGGTCCCGACATGGATCTCTTCTAGTAGCTTGGAAGCTTCATTTACGTCGACATATCTTAATAATCCCAAATCGAGAGTCCTCCTATACAGGATTCATCCGCTGTGAAGAAGTTGTTGGACAGTCTCCGAAGTATGCGTTTCTGAGTATGATTTGCAAGCTCTGGGTATTCTCCTTTCGCCAAATATTCCTTGATGTCATGAAACCAAGGTTTTCTGTCTGCTTCTTCTTCGACGTGGGCACAATAAGCAGGTTGGTTATGTATCTTCAGTGGAATGGGATCAATGAAATTCTTGTCTGGATGCTGAATCATAGAGGACAGAGTAGCCAACACATCGTCGAACTCGTTCTGGATTCTGAGGACAAGCCGAAATTCTATCTTCGTGAACCTCTTTCTTAATTTCGGTACGTGATGCAGATACGGCAGTATCTTGGAATTATTGGTAGCCCACTCTCCTTGTACCTAATGTACTAGTAGGTCTGAATCACCAATCACTAACAGCTCCTGAATATTCATGTCGACGTCCATTTTGAGCCCTAAGATACAGGCTTCATATTCAACCATATTGTTGGTGTGGGGGAATTTGAGTTTGGCAGATACCGGATAATGTTGACCAATTTCTGATATTAGGACTGCTCCAATGCCAACTCCCTTGAAGTTCGTTGCTCCATCAAAGAACATTCTCCAACCGTCATAGGATTCTGCAATATCTTCTCTTATGAATGATACCTCTTCATCGGGAAAATACATTTTCAGAGGCTCGTATTCTCCATCCATGGGGTTCTCAGCAAGATGGTCTTCCAGTGCCTGTCACATAGACAATATCGAACTCGCTTAGAAGGATTTGCCACTTGGCCAGCTTGCTAGTGGGCATGGGCTTTTTAAAGATGTACTTTAAGGGATCCATCCTGGAGATGAGATATGTGGTGTAGGCACAGAAGTAATGCCTCAGCTTCTGAGCTACCCAAGTTAGAGAGCAACAGGTGCGTTCCAGCAGAGAATACCGAGCCTCATACGGAGTGAATTTATTACTGAGATAATAGATGGCTTGCTCCTCTCTTCTTTTTTCGTCGTGCTGCCCCAGAACGCCGCCAAAGGCTCCATCTAACACTGCAAGGTAGAGTAGCAAAGGTCTACATGGATCAGGCGGTACTAGGACTGGTGGTGTTGACAGGTACTCCTTAATTTTGTAGAAGGCCTTTTGACAATCATCAGTCCACATAGTCGTGGAATCTTTCTTCAGCATTTTGAATATAGGTTCACATATAACTGTAGACTGTGCTATGAATTGGCTGATGTAGTTAAGCCTTCCCAAGAAGCTCATCACATCTTTCTTGTTCCTTGGCGGTGGTAGTTCTTGAATGGATTTGACTTTTGATGGATCTAGTTCTATCCCTCGACGACTCACAATAAACCCAAGCAACTTCCCAGCAAGAACCCCGAATGCACACTTCGTTGTGTGATCAATGGCTTTCTTGGACTTGATATAACATCATCCACGTATACCTCAATCTCCTTGTGTATCATATTGTGGAAGATAGTGGTCATGGCCCTCATGTAGGTGGCCCCTGCATTCTTCAGGTCCAATGGCATCATCTTGTAACAGTACACTCCCCACGACATAATAAAAGTCGTTTTCTCAGCATCTTCCCCATCCATCCAGATCTGATGATAACCAGCGAAGCAATCCACGAATGATTGTAGTTCATGCTTGGCGCAATTGTCAATCAGGATGTGTATATTTGGCAAGGGGAAGTCGTCTTTCGGACTGGCCCGGTTGAGATCTCGATAGTCGACACAGACTCTGACCTTCCCATCTTTCTTTGGTACTGGCACGATGTTAGCTAACCATGTCAGGTACTCAACTACCTTGAGAACTTTGGCGTTGATCTGCTTGGTTACTTCTTTATTGATTTTCAAGCTCATATCAGGCTTGAATTTTCTGAGTTTTTGCTTGACTGGCGGACACATTGGATTGGTTAGCAGTTTGTGAGCCACAATAGATGTACTCAAACCAGTCATGTCATCGTACGACCAGGCGAAGACGTCCTCATACTCCTTTAGAAATTCCGTGTATTCTTTCTTCTTTGATGGCGACAGGTGAATGATGATTCGTGTTTCCTTGACGTTTTCTGAATCTCCCAGGTTGACAACTTCGGTTTCGTCCAGGTTGGACTTAGGTTTGTTCTCAAAATTCTCAACTTCTTTGACAATCTCGTCAGGTATGTCATCTTCCTTTGAATCAATGTCCGTTTGTTGCGTTGTCTCGTTGCATGTTACATTCATTGGTTCATCAAGTCAGGTAATAGTAATGTTGTATAAGTAAATTAATGAGATAAAATGATAGCAATAAATATTGATTCATAAGAAAAATTGAAAATTCTTTTGATAAATTGAATAATCTTTTTGAACATTGAAGATCTTATTGCAGGAATGAAAATGCAAAAATAAAATCATTTGGTAAAGAAAACAGTGAATAATGCTTGTTTTAGCATTGCTACCCCGAGGCTCGTCGAGCTTTGGTTGTACTGATAGTTCAATTATTGAGGTACGTCCCTCTGCTCACAGCCTGTATGGAAGGACCTTCCTCCTCTCCTCATCGAGAATAACACAACAGTCCATGTCATCATCCTCTAGGAACAAGTTCCTCAATGCGGCGAGTGCTTCTTCTTCATCTGACCCATATATAATGTCGGCCTGATGGAAAGTCTGCTCTAGATGCGCTATCGGTTGCTCCAGTGGGTAATAAGTACCGCGCCAAGGTGGAGACCAGTCGTCGTACTCTTGCCAAGTATATTCGTATCCCAGACCAAAAGTAGTGCCATGGTTTTTGATCTTGATAGGCTTGGAGATTCTTGGAGGTTCTTGCCGAGCCCTTTACCTGGCTCGTACCCTCGCCAATTCATCATACCTGCGATTTTGCTATCCCACCATTTGTCCTTATCAATGGCATTGACCCGTTCAATATGGTGGTAAGTTTCGCCACACAACTTCCTTCTTCCCTTGATTGCCGGAATAGTCTGGTGACTGTAAATAGGGTGCTACCATCGCCATGAATAATCACCTCTTGGTGGTTCCACTCGAACTTCACTGCCTGATGTAGCATTGATGCTACGGTCCCAACAACATGGATCCAGGGTCGTCCTGATATTAGGTTGTAGGACGTCGGTACATCTATCACTTGGAAATCGACCTCTAACCAGGTTAGTCCCATTTGCAGGCATATGTTAATTTCACCAATGGTGGACCTTTGGGAACCATCGAAGGCTTTCACATTGATTGCTCCATCCTTTATCTCGTGCAACCCTTTACCCAATTTTCTTGAGTGTTATCAACGGACAGATGTTAAGACTGGATCCTCCATCGATCAAGATTCTTGTGATGAAATAATCTTCGCATTGCATGGTGATGTGCAATGCTTTGTTGTTCCCTAACCCTTCAGGTGGCATCTCGCCCTCATGAAAGGTGATCTTATGGCTTTCCAATACCTGGCCTACCATATTGGCCATTTCCCCGCTAGTGATATTGTTCAGCACATATGCTTCGTTCAACACCTTCAACAAAGCGCTCATGTGCGTCTCAGAATTTTGCAACAAAGAAAGAATGGATATCTGAGGTGGCGTCTTGTTCAAATGGTCGATGACCGAATACTCTTTGGCATGTACTTTCCTCCAAAGGTCATCCAGACCTGTCTCGATAATGGGTGGCCTATTGGAAGCCTGCTTGCTTGATTCCGCCAGATGTTCAGGGGTGTAGACTATACTAGTTCTTGTCATACTCTGTGTTGCGACAGCTTCTTCGGTCTAGAACTTGTCCTTCCTTCTTGCCTCGGCTGTATAGTCCCAGGGTACGACATTTGTATAGAAGGGTGGCGTGGTTGACATCGCTACTGGGATTGGTGCGGCCATCCTCACTTCGAATGGAACATGTGCCTTGGGTGGCAAGATCGCAACCTCAAATGGTGCAGGTGCATTTGCCGAAGACACGAACTCAACTTCAATTGGTACTGGTGTATTTGGGGGTGGCGCTGCTTCATACTCAAGAGGTATGGACATACTTACCTCAACATCCCCAGACGGTTGAATCTGGACTACGATAGGATTGAGAGTAATTGTCGGTTTCCTTGGGTCATCACCTTCTGCGATCAACCCGATTGATCCCTCGGGATTCCAGTCATATTCTATTTCAATCATGTGGATACCTCCACCCTTATGGTCTAGAAGAGGATTGTTGCAGACGTTCGGAACGGGATTTTTTGCCACAATGATCTTGCTATCAATCAGGGACTGTATTATGTCTTTCAAAGAGCGGCATCCATCGATGGTGTGCCCCTTCATGCTGGAGTGGTATGCACGGGATTTGTTTGGGTTAACCTACTGAGAAGGATTCTCAGGGGTTGCAGCAGGGATAGGCGTGACATAACCAGCAACCTTGAGCTTCTCATACAGCTGGTCTATGGGTTTAGCAATGGCGGTATACTGTTTTGGAGGTCTGTGGTCAAAATTAGGACGAGGTCTAGGGAAGTTTTGGCATGCATGGGGTGATTGATAATGGGATTGTTGAGGGTTGTAACTGTGGTAAACAGGAGCGGGTTGGGAGTATCTGGGTGAAGGAGGTTGATATGTGGGTGGTGGAGCTTGGTATGAGGGCGAATGTGCTTGGTAATTTGGGGTTGGTTGGTATGTGAGTGGAGGTGTTGGGTAATTTTGGTATTTGAGTGGGGATTTGGTTCTCTGTGAAACCATCACGGCTCCCACGTCCCTTTTCTTGGACACACCATCGGACTGTAAGGCCTTATTTGTAGCTTGTAAGGCTTCAAAATTTGTGACCATGCCACTTTTAATACCTTCTTCAATCCTTTCTCCAAGCTTGATAATATCGGAGAATTTGTGGTTCTCAATCACCATCAACCGCTCATAGTATTGCGGGTCTTGATCCGGGAAAAAAACTTATTCATCTGCTCCTCGTCTAAGGCGGGCCTAACCTTAGCAGCTTTGGGTCTCCAGCGAGTAGCATACTCACGAAATGTTTCTGTGGGCTTCTTCTTCAGATTCTGGATGTAGAACACATCTGGTGCGTTCTCCGTATTAAACCTGAACCTATCCATGAAGTCATACACCATGCTCACCCAATTTGACCATTTCCTGGGGTCTTGGCTGATGTACCAAGATAGTGCGTCTCCTTTCAAGCTCCTCATGAACAGCTTCATGCGGATCCTTTCGTCTTTACCCACTCCAACCAGCTTGTCACAGTAGGTCCTCAGATGGACCTTTGTATCACCTGTACCATTAAACATTTCAAACTTAGGAGGTTTGTACCCCTCGGGCAGTTCGACATCGGGCTGTATGTAGAGGTCTTCATAGTTCAGCCCATCGACTCATTTGCTTCCTTCAATGCCTTGAACCCGACTGGTCAGCTTCTTAAGTTCCTCAGCCAAGTTCCTGATAAGAAGATCCTTTTCATCAGACTCGGGTGTGTATGAGATAGGTTGAGTAGAGTGCGATATGGTTTCCACATAGATAGGATTGTTGTGGTGGCCTGGTACATGGGTGTGGAAATGGTCGTTTATGGAGTTCTGAGGTTCTGGGATAAGTAGTGGAGTGTTCTTTGGAGTATGACAGGCATTGCATTGTGCTGAAAGAGTTTGGTTTTTTGGTGGGGTGGTGTGATGACGAGCTGCAAGATGATTTTGTTGTTTTGGGATGTTTTGAGGAGGTGTAGGATTCTGGATGTTGGGGAGGTTGGCGTCTGGGACATTGAGGGTAAATGACAGGTTTGCCAAGTTTTGCACTCGGTCAAGCTCTTCTTGAAATTTTGGCAACTTCCGTTCTAGCTGCGACACAATCTCATTCTGAACCCGAATATCCTGGCCATTAGTGGCCTCTACCCGTTCAACCACGTTCTTGTTTCTGATGTTGCCCGAATCTTCCATTTTGTTCTTGCCTTTGGGAGGACTAGGAGGATGAGAGGGTGGAGGCCCCCTGAATCTTGTAAGATAGGATGATGATGCCAGAGTGCACGAACAAATCTTTAGGGAGGGGAATAATCAAAGAAACTAAAATAAAGTAAAAATAAAAAGGTAGCCAAGTCAGTGAGGATTATGAAAAGTATTGCAATATTTAAACACATAGTGCGGGAATGTAAAACGTGTCCTAATTTGGGAACCTCTTTGTGCCTAAGGTAGGCCTAGCGACAAATTAATTTGGAGAACTTAAAATTCTAAATGCCTCATTTCATTGATAAAAAATAGACGAATCCCAAAACGACACTAAATAAACAAGACATAACGGTCACTAATGGCCATTGGCCTTATTACATCGATAAAGTAAAAGAAAGACATTCCTATCTACTTGGTCACAGAAGGACCTTCCCCAGACTCGGCATCCTTGGCTCCCTCGAATATCTTCCCCAACTCGCGAAATCCCAGCAATAGGTATGCTCTGGCTTGATGTCCACCTTCGGTCCCTTCAGCCTTTTGACAGTCTTCAACCCTTTTGATGAATTTTCCCTCTAGCTCGACTATGCCCCGCTCTAAGTACCCCAACCTCTTGTTGGTACTGATGGCCATGTCTTTCCATTCCTCAATCAGCTTCTTATTGGACTCATGTATCTCGCGGTGCTCGCTCTCACATTCTCGGATCCTTTTACGTAGTTGATTGTACTTGACCTGGTCCTCGGCCTTTTCATCTATAATCCTATGGCCTTGAACGAACCCTGGCTTGCCCAGACCATCCCAATTATCTTCCAACAACCAGAATAGAAAGGAGTAAAACCGGCATGATATCTGTCTGGCTCGATGGTGTCTTTCTCCATCACGATCTTGTAGTGCCACATGTGCTGGGCTTGGCATTTGTGAGGACTATCATCATTTTGGAAGTCAGCTCGAAGATGGCTCATCTTGTCGACCCTGGGTATGACTTGCTTCCTACCTGTTTGCCTTATAACTGGAAGAGGGACGTAAGGGTATGTTCCTCGGACGATGAATTCGTCTGTTGGAAACCACTCGAACATCCACTATACCTGCTCCCCAGCCAGCTTATCGAAGAGCTCTACCCATTCTAGGGCAGTTTGGGGCTGAGCGAATCTGTCGGGAAGGTACGTTATTCGCTTTGGGTGATGGAAAGTGATGTGGTCGTCCTATGCCCTTCGCGGAAATTCTTGTCAGCAATGGCCCTTTTGGAGATATTCCAAGAACTAGAGGTGTAATAGCAGATTGCAGCCTTCGAAGTGCTTAGCTCCCTTTTGGCAATGTTCTAAGGCTCGATAAATGTCGGAAATGATCATAGGGACGATGCTGAAAGTCTGTCCATCAATTCCCTCCATTAGGGTTTTGGCTACCATAGCCAACCTAGTGTGGATTCTTTCTTTGTCGAAAATACGATCAGACCCAGGAAGCAAACTATGAAGACGAACACCCTATGGTGGATGTGTCCCAAGGAGGTGATGGCGAATTCATCATGGAAGGTACGGTATGACATGTTGTTATCGTACCTTTCGTACAAATATTCGAAAGGAATGTATGACTTCTTCAGACATTCTAACCCTGTGTTCTTCTTCAGACCCATCATTTTCAAGAAACCCAGTCCCGTGCGGTTATCGGGCATCAGCAACCCAGGAGTCTCCCAAACTAGACCTGCCAGTCCTCCTATTTCCTCCAACAGCGGTGTCATTTTGATGTCCCCAAAACAGAAGACGGCTCTTTCGCTATCCCAGAATAGAGTGACGGCCTCTATCAGCATTTTGTTGAGTTCAATGTCAAGGAGAGACGGTAGGTTACCCAAATATTTCTTGACGAGCGTCTTGTCGCTGGAGTGAAGGTCCTCCCACCAGTTTAGAAGTTTTGGGTGAATGTTGGCAACCATGCCGAGTCTGGGGACTTCATGCCTCATATTTCTGCAAGGCAAATAAGGTTAGTCCCTGACCCCCACCAGACTCGACTATTTAACATCAACGATTAGCATACAAGCATTTAGCTCTCCAAATAAATGCACAGAACGTGATTGCGTCCGTTGGTATTATGGAAAACCCGATGTACTTTTGGATAAGGCTTTCTTAAAGGCCATTGTGCGGATGACACGTTGACCCGGCTAGGTTTGACCATGATGCATGTATAGTTTGACAGAGTAAGGTTTCTATGGGGTGTTAGAGTGGTACCCTTGAGCGAACAAATCAAGTGGGAAGGCACGGAACCGTCGACTACACCGCTGATCAACTAGTTTTACCGCAAATAAGCCTTTCCGAATTTAGGGGTGATAATATAAGAAGGGTGCAACCACTCATCAAGCGTTGCTATAGGATTTGTTTTGGCACGAGTGGAGTATGATATTGAGCATGATTATGCAGTAAACAAGCAGTAAAGGCACGTAGTCATGTATTTGCACGTTATGAAAGCAGTAAATACAACAGTTATAATTTAAAAGTAGTTACAAAGGAAGGAAACAGAAAAACATCTCAGTTACTTTTGAAGAAAAAATTAAATTCTTAAGAAAGTAGACAAGTAATTGCACATAGGGGGAATGAGAAGAGGTACAAATTCACAAAGCAATTTGAAAAAGGTAAAATCCTAAAAATCCCCAGCAGAGTCGCCATGCTGTCGCGCTCCCTTTTTCCTAGCGGAGTCCGGGTTCATGACATTGGTTGAGACAACTCGTTCCTTTTGGGAAAGGGGTTTTGCTTTTTGAAGAGTCGCCACCTAATGATTTTAAGGTGCGTTAAGGCACCTAAGGGATTCATTTATAACTACGTTGATAACTAGAGACAGGGTAAGGGCTTGAAATTATCCTAAGGGGAAGGTGTTAGGCACCCCTCAGGATCCACAAGTGTGGTTCCCGGCCTAACAGCTTTTTGTGAATTTGTACAACTTATTTAGCAAATAAACAAGTAGGGCTCAAATAAAAGGGGATTTAACTCTAAGTACAGAGGTTTGAAAAGCAGTTAATGAGAAGCTAGCCATTGAAAAGAATTACATATTTATGAAAAATAAAGGGATATCCTAGGTTTGTATATAATATGGATCACATCAATGCAATACCCGGTATGACACTCCTCAAAGAGGGCCTACACGTGGTATTAGTGCACCGGTCATCATATCCATATCCACCCTTTTCCCACCCCGTGAAGGTAATTAAAGCGCGTGTCCATCACGACCTCTATTGCATGATGTTACCCGTCTCTTCCTATCAGTCTCGGAGGAATTTAGGACTTCTATCCTATAAAGGAGGGGGGAGGGGGGGTGGGTTCTAGGCAGACCCTCGGGTTTTCACGGTAAAATTGCTAGGGCGACATATAATGAACAAGTAGGACTGCAGATAAGGGGTAGCACATAAACAAGAAAAAAGGCTCAAAGACCTCCACAAACAGTGCACATAAACAACATGTCTCATACACAATTAAGGTCCAGATTCAGATCCTAAGCATGACGTCTAAGTGATAATAGCAGGGTCAGATTTATTACATAACTCAGAGAGGAAGTCCTAATCAGGCTTGTCTACTAATTTTAACATGCTGACAGTTAAACATAATAGAGTTCTGGTTTTTATTTTTTTTAGTTGATTACCTAAGGTTTGCCTAGGGGTAGGATAACATGCAACATTTATTTAGATTTGTTAATGATTTTGGATTGTTATACCTAATAGCATGCGTTTCTAAGTGTTGCAAATGTTCAGAGACTAATTACCAGTTTGTTTGGAATAGGAGGACTGCTTTAGATATCTGTATTTAGACTAGGTGTGATTGAATAAGTACGGTCCTCAAGATAGGCAGGAATAACAGCTTTAACGTTGTTTACCTAAAGCATGATTTCTAAGTATATAGCATGGTTGCAGCATGGTGAGTGCATGAATAACAACTTGTGTCAACTTATTTATCCTAAGGCAGGATTTCTAAATGAAATTCAGGGCATGTTTACAAGACAAAATCACATGACAACAATTTATTTTTGTCGTTTGTTATTTATCCTATAAACAAAATTTCTAAGTGATGATGAGATGCTAAAAACAGTACATGTAAGTCCTAAATAGCATGATATCTAATGCTTTAACATGTTGTACCTAAACATGGCTGCTATTGCACACAAATAAAGTAAACCTAGGAGGCATGATTTCTACCCTTGATTACACTACAACATGCATATTACCCCCCCCCCCCATTTCATTATACGTCCCCGGAGTTGTTTACGAATAGTTATTACAGACCATCTAATATGAATTACATAATTGAAATAGAGAAAGATAAGAAGTTAACTATAGGGAGCCTACGGAATGGGCCCAGATTCTCCATGTCCTCAATACCAAGTAGGTTTCACAACCGTTTTCCCAATCCGGGTATATCAGAGTTCCCTAAGGACCTCAAGGAATCCCGGGCAGTGCTCACACCCAGATTTCATAGCCAAGATGGAGTAACTGCAGTGTGGAAAGGCCAGCTCTTGTGTGTCAAAGTTCAGAGGGAACTCAAGGGTCCAAAGGCAATGCTCACACAAAAGGGGAAGAACTTAAGGGGTCTAAGAGTATAGTGAGAGTGCTCGACATAGTTTGAGGAGTTTAAGTAAGAAAAAAAAAATTTGAAACAGTTTTGAAAAAGAGGAGAGACTTAATGAAAATAGTTTTTCATAACAAAAGGTTTAACTGATGAAAACAATTGGCAAGAACACCATTCTCAAAACAAGTCCAGCATCATACAACAGGACCAAGGATAGTCCAACAATCACAAGCAGAGGTATGGGACTTAGGGGACAAATACATGGCAAGTAAGGGTAAGCATGTAGTAGGTAGAAACACATATAGGCATGCAATCAGAAACTCCTAAAGGTTTAGAGGATCAGGGTATAGTAGATTAACATATCAACATCAAACAACTAAGACCATGATCAAACTAATGTATCAATCATAGTCATGAGGATTCACATAAGAAACAGGTGCCAAGTATACAGAAACATGCTGGTCATTGACAAGTAAAGCATAACTTAACAGGTAGAGGGGATTCAGGATCTTAGTTACATGTTAAACAACAGAATAGTAAATAGAAGCAGATTGGAAACACAATAAATTGCAACAGTAATAGAAACATGTTGGTTTGGGGACTGAAATCTGAATTAGAATATACTGGTGAAGTGAAGAAAGCAAAAACACAAAGCAGAAATAGAAGAGGCATAGTAGTTATCCCTTGCTTGCAGCCGGCTAACTTAGAATAGTAGCAAGTAGCACATACGAGAGAATAGAGAGCAAGTTTTAGTTGTGAGAAGAGAGAACTGAACAGGTTCTTGTTCCTTGTTAATGAGAAGTAATGTATATATATAGTTTTGAAAACTGTGGCCAATAAGGTAGGAATCAGAATTAACCAGTGATTGTGGGACTGGGTATCAATCAGTACCCAATTAGTACAAGTGTCCCCATAATTAAGGGACTGATTCATACGGTGAGTAACAAATAAGGAAAAAGACCATATATAGCTTAGAGGAATATAAAATAGTGTAAGTATAGCAGGAAATTAGGTATCCCTTAATTGAAGGGGTTAAACTCAAACGGCTAGTAGGTTCAGAAGATATCAATTAGACAATTGAGACAATTTCAACCCAATTCAATTAGACAATTGAGACTAGGTTCAGAAGATATCAATTAAGTAAATAATAATTGATTAGCAGTAAATTAGCAAGGTAAAATAAACTAAAGGACGGAAATCAGTAAGAATATCCCATAGGAAATCAGTAAGGCTTTTGAATCACAGTGAATCAAGGATTCAAATAACACTAGTTACTATAGATTCCAATGTATGAACGGAATGAAAACATTATAAGCAAAGAAACAAATCGGGAAATAATCAAGTAAAATTTGCAGAGAACCAGGGATTTGAACAGGAATAACATCAATTAAAGGGAATTAACACGAATTAACACAGATGCTAGGCAAGAAGTCAGAAACCCTAGTAGTGAAAACATATGAAATTAAGGGTTCATATGAGTTACAGAGTGAACAGTGAGATAAACAGGAAAGAAAAAAAAATCAAAGACGAATAACATAGGGTAAAAATATCAGTGAGTCACAAAACTCTCGAAACGCAAACACATATTCAAACATCTAGACAAATCAAGAACTTTTAGGGTTTAGGTCTAAAGTTAAGGTTTTCATCACAACGAGTCAGATAAAGGAGAGAAGCTTAAATAAATCACTAAAACATAGTAGAGACCCTAGGATAACGCTTAAAACCCAAAAGAAAAATTCATTCAAAAACGGGGTCACGAAACACTAGTTGAAAACGAAGAGTCGTTTTAGAAAAATCGGAGAACCTTTGAGAAAACAACAAAATAGCTTAAAGTATACACAGATCTACCATAGATCGAAAAGAAAATCGAAAAATCTTAGGAGTTAGGGTTTCAGAGGACCCAAAGAAAACAAGAAACCTTAAAACATGTCACCGGCTTAAGCTGGAAAGTCATAGATCTTACTCAGACGGCCGGAGGTGGCCGAAAAATGGCATGAGGGACCATGGGTAGGATTTGAACCGCTCCAGGTTCACCTGAGGGCCTCATGGTAGCATCAAACCGGTGTGGGGTGAAGCAGGGGCCAGGAGATGATGAGAGGCCATGGTTTCCGGCGAGGGAAGTGGTCGGAGAAGGTGGACAGACTCCATCGGAGAGGAGGAGACGAGAAGGTTCTAGAGAGAACCAGAGGTAGAGAGATTAATGAGAGAATAAAAATGAAAGGGGGGGAGGTAGTCGTCTAGGACTAATTAAGGAAGGGGTGATTTTGGGCCGTTTATCAAAACTAATCAATGACCAGGATTTAATCAGACGTTGGGTCGGGTGGGTTTTAGAGATTGGGATTGGGTATTGGGTTATGTAATTGGGCTGGTTTTAATTGGGTTGGGGTCAAATTAATTAGGCTAAATTTTAAATGGAAATTGGCTACTTGTTAAATACCCAATTAAATAGATAAAATAATTAATAAAAATAGCTAATAATTACATAAAATGAAATTAAGGCTAAATAGGTAAAATTAAGGTAATTAACTAGTATTAAAAATATAAATGACCTATTTTTGAATTATAAATAGATAAAATAATTAATAAAAATAGCTAATAATTACATAAAATGAAATTAAGGCTAAATAGGTAAAATTAAGGTAATTAACTAGTATTAAAAATATAAATGACCAACTGTTGAATTAAAATGGTATAAAATATACAATTAGGCTATAATTGCAAAATTATTGTAATTATGGTCAAATAATGCCAAATGGGCTAATTTGCGAAATAATTGAATCCTAATAGGATAGAAAATGATATATTGAGTTAGGAAATATTTTGAAATTATTTGTAATGTAATTTATGAATAATTATTGGATGTAAAGTACTGAATAAAATTAGAAAATAAATTGATAAAAATATGGAAAATACCAGTTATTATAAAAAGTGTTTTTGAAGGTATATATGCAAATTTAAAATAATTTGGGGGGAAATTGAGTATCAACAAATAGCCAAATTGACTAACACGAGGCCGGGTATGAGGCTATGATTGCAGGTCCTGAACTAGCTAAAAGCTTGGGAGCGAAAGTTGTTGAAGCTAAATGCGACTCCCTACTGGTAGTTAACCAGTTAAACGAAACCTTCGAAGTCTGAAAGGAAAGGATGCAGAGGTACTTAGATAAATTGTAGGTGACCTTGCACCGTTTCAAAGAGTGGACTCTCAACATATACCTCGAGAACAAAATATCGAGGTTGATGCACTTGCCAACTTAGGATCATCGGTCGAAGAAGATGAGATCAACTCGCGGACTGTCGTCCAACTCCCGAGATCTGTAATCGAGGAAGGACATGTTGAAATAAATTCTACAAGCTTAACTTTGGGCTGGAGAAACAAATACATTGAATGCTTGAAGAACGAGAAATTACCATCGGATCCCAAAGAATCGACGGACTTACGGAATAAAGCCGCTCGATTCACATCAGACGAAGACGAAACATTATACAGGAGAATGTTCGTGGTCCATTGGAGGTATTCTTGGGACCGGGAGATACTGACTATGTTCTACGAGAAATCCACGAAGGCACTTGTCGGAACCATTCTGGCGCCGGGTTACTAGTTCGAAAGGTCATCAGAGCATAATGTTATTGGGATAGCATGGAAAAAGACTCTAAGGAGTTCGTTCGAAGATGCGATAAATGTCAAAGGCTTGCAACGATGATCCACCAGCCCAGCGAACTTCACTCGGCTCTATCCCTGTGGCCATTCATGAAATGGGGAATGGACAGCATCGGTCCTCTGCCATCGGCCCCAGGTAAAGCTAAGTTCATATTATTTATGACTGACTATTTCTTTAAATGGGTTGAAGCACATACCTTCGAAAAAGTTAGGGAAAAGGAAGTGATCGATTTTATATGGGATCACATCGCATGCCGATTCGAGATACCCGCGAAAATAGTGTGTGATAATGGAAAACAGCTCATCGGTAGTAAAGTAACGAAATTCCTCGAAGATCGCAAAATAATGAGGATACTATCGACACCGTATCACCCTAGTGGGAACGGACAGCTAAATCAACAAACAAAACTATCATCTAAAACTTGAAGAAAAGGCTAAACGAAGCCAAAGGGAAGTGGAGAGAAAAATTGCCCGAGGTCCTATGGGCTTATCGGACAACGTCGAAGTCCAGTACAGGAGCAACTCCGTTCTCCTTAGTGTATGGCTCCGAAGCCTTGATACCAGTCGAAGTGGGAGAACCCAGCGCTAGGTTACAATATGCAACAAAGGAATCAAACTACGAGTCCATGAACACCAGTCTCGAGTTGTTAGACGAAAGGTGAGAAGTTGCACTCGTTCGAATGGCTGCGCAAAAACAACGAATCGATAGGTACTACAACAGAAGAACCAACCTTCGAACTTAGTCCCAAGAAAAGTCACTATCAACACTCGAGACCCTAATAAAGGGAAACTCGGTCCTAACTGGGAAGGACCCTACCAAATCCTCGACATAGTCGGGAAAGGATCTTACAAACTCGGAACAATGAACGGAGAACCACTATCGAATAACTGGAACATATCACTCCTTAAGCGGTACCATTGTTGAGGTATGACTTTCTCTTTTCTTTCATTTACATGAATATTCGAAACTAACTCATTGCAGGAATTGGATCCAAGAAATCGAGACCTCAGTTTTAAAGTACGTGTTGCACACTTTTTCCCTTAGACCGATTTTTATCCCAAATGGGTTTTTCCAGCAATGTTTTTAACGAGGCAACAATTATGTGCTACCTGAGGATAATTCAACAGCATCTAGGGCTTCTTTGGAATCAACCTCGAATACTGGGGGGCATCACCCTCGGATGTTATATGTTCGAGAAATGTACCTAGTATCAATGGGTCTCGATAGGAAAATTTTGTAATGGGCCAAACGGTCATATGAACCGTGTCCATATAAATTAGCCGAGTCCCGACAATAAAGCATGTACGCATAGATAAATTATTCAAAGAATAATTCTCTTTCTTGAACATCCCATGTTCTGAAGTAAATCTTCTACTATACGAGTCATGTACTTATGATTCCGATCTATTGTGCGAAATTAACACTTGTGAAAAATTCCTCAAGAGCCAAATACAAGCACACCTCGAACACTCGGGGACTACACACTCGAGCTATCTAAGTTCGAAATTATAAGACCTCAAATAGGCACCCCTCGATATATAGGCCAAGGCCACCATACTCAGGGACTAACATTTCGAACCAAGTTCGAAATGTTATCAGGAAATAAGTCCAAGAGACATACTCGAAGGCTACGACCATATAAACGGCTATGGCCATATTAAAGGCTAGGACCAAAATAACGCGGCTCGGACTTTCGCTATAAACAAAAGGCCTTCAAATACTTTAAAAAAATCGATTAAATAAGGTTATCCTCAAAAGGACTTCGATAAAATCAGCCCTCGAATAATTTAAAGGCTTCGATAATATCAGCCTTCGAAAAAACCTCAAGGGGTATAAAATTATCTTAACACAAATATGTTAAGACGCAAAAAGAAAAACAGGTTTCCGATCATCGGATTTCGAAATGTTATCAGGAAATAAGTCCATGAGACATACCCGAAGGCTACGACCATATAAAAGGCTACGACCAAAATAACGCGGCTCGGTGACATCTGACTTTCGCTATAAACAAAAGGCCTTCAAATACTTTAAAAATTTATTAAATAAGGCTATCCTCGGCAAAGCAAATAAAAAAGGACTTCGATAAAATCAGCCCTCGAATAATTTAAAGGCTTCGATAATATCAGCCTTCGAAAAAATCTCAAGGGGTATAAAATTATCTTAACACAAATATGTTAAGACGCAAAAAGAAAACAAGTTTCCGATCATCGGATCCTTGAAAAACCCAATGGGTATAAAAAATGTATGTTAAGGCATAAGAAATTTTCACTAAGTCTTTTAGCCGAAAAGGAAAAAATAATAGTCGTTTTTAGAGGCTGAATTGGCTCAACCTAAACAGCCTAAGGGCCAATATAATTAGCCTAAGGGACAATATAAATAGCCTAAGGGCCAATACAATTAGAGTTCGAGACCTCACTCAATTCGAACCCAAGGGTTCAGCTATTCCGAGCTCAAACAAATGTCAATTATAGCTCGAAGATTCACCTCAAAGGTATATAGCGGTGAGCTAGAAGAATTAACAATCATTTGATAAAAACCTAAGAGTTTACTTTATCCTAAAACTCAAGATTTTATTCGAACTTGGTTATTAAAGATAACACACCTATCAGTTCGACCGAGCCACCCCCGAGATAAGGTCTCGAACGAATTTCGAACTCGAGGACTTGCCCTCGTATAAATGAAAAGCTTAAGGGTTTATTTCGGTTACTAGTTGAATTACAACAATAAAAACTGACATTTTCAATAAGGGCAAAAATCATATATGGAATTGAAAACATAGGAAGGCATCAAGAAGAAATCCTTTATTATATCAAAAAACATGTACAAGAGGCTAGTCAAAGCCTTACAAAAGAGAAAAGAAAAGAAATTAGAATCTAACTACGATCGGGGCTAATCCTCTCGAGACCGGCTATCTCCCGAGCATCTTCTTCAGCGGACTCATCTCCATATTCTCCACATCCGGACCCGCCTCGGCTGCCCTCTGAATCATCATCATTAGAAGAAGAAGAGGCGAGCTTCCTAGCTTCGGTATCGAGCTCCTTGGCCCGAGCAATTTCCTCGAAGAGGTCAAAACCTCGAGCATGAATTTCCTCGAGGGTTTCCATCTGGGATTGGCACTTTACCAAATCACTACGTCACAACTCCCGGTCGGAAGCCTCCCTTAGCTAAGTTTTGACGGCTTTAGCATCGGCCCCGTACATGGCTATGGACTTGTCCGCCATTAACTTGGTCTTCTCGGTCTCCGCCTTGGCCTCAGCAATCCCGGCTTCGATTTTTTCGACCCTCTTGGCCTGAGCCGAACTTTTCTCTCTAAGGCTTCGGAGTTGGGCCTTAGGCGAATATAGTTTGGCCAAAGCTGCCTCCTTTTCCGCAGCAAGGCGGACCATTCTACCTTTCCACTGATCACAGTCGGTCTTGACCTGATCGACCTCTGCCCGGAGCAGCTCGATCTTCTCCACCTTCTACTGCAGTTGATATATCAAAGTAGTAGCGTCCACAGTCGATTTGATTCCATACTTTATCAGAAGGGTGGTTACCTGCTTCTCTAACTCGGCCTCCTCTTCATGAGCCTTGGCCAGGTCCGCTTGAAGATCTTTTATGACCTCGTCCTTTTGTCCACAGTATCTTCAGGGCATTTCTCTTTTCCGAGACCCTTTGGAGATCGGCTTCACACTAACTAAGGTCAACCCAGAATTTTGCAGAGGCCTATACAAAGCAGAAAACACAAGTTAGATTTGTGGAGAAATAGGCGAAGAAGAATAACCAAAAAGAAACTGGCACTTACCTTGGAAAAAAGACGTTGGGCTTCCGCCATAAGGATCGAGGCATCAGTAATATCAGAGGCGTCATCGACCCCCACAAAGCAATCCCAGAAAGGATCACCTGCGCTAGGGCCTCCGCCAACCTCGGGGGTGTTCATCCTTTGGGCCTCCCTTATTGCTTCTTCATAAAAGACCGGCATTAAAGGCAATTGACTTATTGTCACGGCTCCGAGCGAATCGCTCGGGACGCTCTTTCCCACTTTCACAGTTTCGGAACCGTCCCCACCCGATGTAGAAGTTGATGATCGAGAAATCACCTCGACCTTAGGAGACCTAGGGTTCACCCCCGAATGCTTCTTCGAAGCCTCCTCGATGCGAGGCTCGGTTATAGCGGGTGGCAATTCAGAATGTGAGGCGACCTCGGCGGCCTTCCGAGGGAGAACTATCAATGTCGAGGTGTCTTTTTCTTCTTCCTCGTCCCGGTCTCTCAACTTTTGGACCATGTCCGCCGAGACCGACCGTTCTCCTCACCCTTCGAGGTTTGGGCTTGGAAACCTTGGATTGCGCGAGATCCTTTCTCTTCTTATCCTTTTCCGACCTCAGAGCCGGGGACTTGGATTCACCTCCTTCAAAATCGGGCACCGCCTCAGTCATCCAAGGGAAAACTGCATGATTAAAGAGAATGTTATGCAAAATCAAAAGAAACACAAAAATCAAAGAATAAAAGTCCACTTACTCTTGGAATTCCACTCCTTAGGGAACAACATATTTTCCTTCGGTATTATGTCACAAGTCCTTACTCGTATGAATCGACTCATCCGGCCTCAATCTTTATCCTCGTCAATTCTAGAGAATAAAGTCTTTGTTGCTCGACAATGAAGCTTAATTAGCCCTTGATAGAGTCGAGGCGTGTACAACCGAATGAGATAGTTCAGAGTGAACTCCAACCCCCTGGCCTCATTGGAGAAGAACCGCAACATGATCATTATGCGCCAAAGTGAAGGATGGAGCTGACCGAGGGTGACTTCGTACCTCCTGTAGAAGTCGAAAATCACCGGGTCGACGGGACCCAGTGTGAAAAGGGGTAAGTGTAAACACTTAAGAACCCATTCACGTGCGCGGTGATACGCTCTTCAGGGGAAGGAATGCACACCACTACCCCTGAATCCCATTTGCAGTCCGTCTTCATGGCCTCAACACGACCCCTCAGTAATTGAACACATGTACATCGACACGTGTTCGCACCGGCCCGGCACCGATGAGGGGTTCTCGACTTTAAAGTTGGATTTGAGAATGCATGGTCCAGGAACGTCTTCATGGGGGGCCGGTTCTACCGGCGTCTTATCACCGACCGGCCGGGAAGAAGAAGATGAAGCTTTCTCTTTTTGCGGCACAGTCTTGGAAGTCTTTTGCATTTGTATATTTGTAAAAGGTGGAAGAAAGGTATGAAATTATTGGCTCCGGTTGAAGAAACGGTGGCGTAACTGGCGACGATGAGAGAATATGAGAAGAACTGGGGAGTTAAGAGTTTCTAATCAAAGCAAGGTAAAGTTTGAATCAACAAAAGAGGTGGTATTTATAGGCTTGAGACGATGGTTTGGTATCACTAATGGAAGACCGACCACTGGCATGCATTGATGGTTTTTGGGAACCGAACCGGTGGGACGTTTCGGTCACATCCATCGCTTATGTCTTGGAGATGATGTGTGAGACCCCATGTGTTTTTTTCTCCCCTCTTACGTAATATACGTAACGTGGCGTNTGTGAAACCCCACGTGTTATTTTTCTCTCTTCTCTTACGTAAAATACGTAACGGTGGCGTGGTTATATTAGGTATATATGATTGGGTATAGAACATTGGGAGAATAAGACTGAAAATGTGTGGTAATATCAAGAAACTAAACTAAAGCGTTAGGTCAAAGGAATCCCTTAAACAAAGGTTCGTGATTAAAGAAATGGCTCGGGTAGCACCTCGCGCGTTCGGAATGTTTAAGTTAACTTACACCTGTGGGATAAGACTAAGAGTGTCTAATATGCTAAAAATAATGTGTTATGAGGTATTATAATATCACACTAGTCACATGTTAAAATTTGGAGTCAAGCAAGTTGCGAAATAAAGGTCGGCAAAAGTTATTGTAAATTTCTCTAATAAACTTTCTAAACTTTGGGTTAAATGTATCAGATCATTTCTCCCATATATAAAGAGTTATTGGACCCACAACCTATCGAATAGAAGGTCTACGAGTCTAGTTCGCAACCAAAAATACCTCACATCAAACCGACATCGGAGTAAAACGTTATGACTGTTTTACCGCGGACTGTCCGGGCTGAAACCGGGTCGCGAACCGGGTCGGGTCAAACAAGTGGTATATGTTGGCAAATTCGACTTTTAAGACCCCAAAACATTTCATTTTAGTCCAAAAATAGTGAACAAGATGAAGAGAAGGTCACATGGTGTTCTTGAGTGATTAAGGTGCGTTTTTAACGATTTCTATCGTTAAAGTTGCCCCGTGCCTAGAAACGCAATCTCTACGTNTCTTCAAGCTTTATACTTGGTTTGCCAAGGTAATCATCTTCGGACTCTTTTATGATCGTTTTTACAAAGTTCTACGGACGTTTCGTCAAGTTAGGGTCATATGGCAAATTTGCTGATTTAAACTCAATTATGAACTATTTATAGGTGCGTATAAGCTGCATATATATAGTATTTTTGAAGCTTAGGACGTAAGGAACAACTTTCGAGAAGGAACTACAGGCATTCAGACGTTCGGTGGAGAGGTATGTTAAGGCTAAGCTTCGTCCTTCCTTTTAGCACAAATTCTGGGAAATTCCTAAGACGCCAAATGTGATATTTTACTATTCTATTGCTAGAAAGATCTTTTGTGAAAGGCATTGGGATCGTAGCTGAAGTATTTTCATGATGCTATTAGGTTGATATTTCACTCGTTCGGTTAAATAGGGTATTCGACATCTATATATGTCATTTTGTCGGCTTTCTTAACTATATGTCCATATATATGAATTCTTATTCGTCTATGGGTTGTATGACTTAAAAATAAAGGCGTTTAGTATTTGCGATCAGTCCTTCTTCTTTGTTAAAGTGTATTTTAAAATCTCTAAAGTGATGCGTCGATTTCCAAAAATCTCAAATATAATGTTTATGTTTAAACTACTAAAACACTTGATTTTGAAATACTTTCGTTTACTAATTATCAAGAAATCAGGTATAAGGACTAAGTGAAGCACCTTAAGCTTTTTATGAACATCTTCAGAGTTAAGTTATCTTTCTAAAAGTCGAATTAAGTTTTCAAGCTTATTCAAAAAACAGATGAGGTTCCACGAGATATTTGTATGCGATACGAAGGTGATTATGAGATTATGAGAATAAGAGTACCAATGAGCCAAGATTGGCTAAGTTCTTGTTATGGCCTATTATGAGCATTCAACGTTCATATCATACATGGCATATTATGCATGGACGTCGAGCTATAATCTANTCAATGAGCCAAGATTGGCTAAGTTCTTGTTATGGCCTATTATGTGCATTCAAAGTTCATATCATACATGGCATATTATGCATGGACTTCGAGCTATAATCGGAGGTAAGGGGCCTATTTGCCCGAAAGACTATATATATTGTACAGATGACCACAGGTTGGCAATATGATACCGGTTAGCTACCAGGAAAGACCTCCATTGCTAGCATTTGGTTGGGTATGTCATGCATTTGCATCAATATATATGTATTCACGACATACGATTACACGAGCATACCATGCATATTTGATTACTATGAAGTCGGATGTCGGCCATGGAGGCTATCAGAGTTTCAGCGTCTGGTGGTATCTCTATTACCCTTTTTACATCAGCTATGTATGATTCTACTTTCTGCCTTACGTACCAGTACATTTTCATTCGTACTGATGTCCCGTTGCCTGGGGACACTGCATTTTTGTTTCGTGCGTGCAGGTCCAGGTAGGGACTCTGATCGACCCCTCCGCTAGGATTTCGGGGTTCAGCTGTGAGTTGGTAAGCTCCACCTCTTCCTGGAGCTTTCATAGAATGATTACTTTTGTTGTATAGTTTGGGTATAGTCGGGGCCTTGTCCCTACAGTGCTTGTGATACTCTTAGAGGCTATGGTGGACACAGTATTCTGGGTTTCTTTTTGCAGCTTTCAGTCTCCAGCCCATAGGCTTGGCATGTATATATATATGTGTGTAGGCATGTATGTCTTCAGTCGCGGCCTCGTCGGCCAGCTNTGACACTCTTAGAGGCTATTGTGGACACAATATTCTGGGTTTCTTTTTGCAGCTTTCAGTCTCCAACCCATAGTCTTGGCATGTGTATATATGTGTGTAGGCATGTATGTCTTCAGTCGCGGCCTCGTCGGCCAGCTAGTACTTTATTATTTTGGCTTGTCTACCTTTGTTTATATGGCTTATTGTTATTCAGGTCATGACCTTAACGGTCCAGGCTTAGTATTTCAGATGTTGTGTTGCCCGATATGTTGGGCCCCCAGTTTAGTTAGCTAGTATGTTTAGTGGTTAACTCGATCGAATACAGTATCAAGTGCTAGTCGTGCCTCCCCTAGTTTGGGGCGTGACACGACGTTATGATCGAGGTGCAGGGGAATCGAGGCTCAAATCTTTTCTTATCATTTCATTCTAAGAAACACGGGGACTATCTGTATACGGTTAAAATCGACCACGTCCGATTATATGGGCTCGAGGGTCTGCCTCGAGATTAAGTCCAGATAGAAGCAAGCTCGAGCTCGAAGAACACGGAGACTGAAGGATCGAGATCGGGTAAGATCGACATCGAGTAACGGAATAACGAATTATCCGCAATCGACCACAAATCTCGGCGAGACTCTCGGGAATTGACAGAATCCTTAACGATCATTAGTATCAATCATGTATTTTGTTTTCAAAATTAGAGTTATACCTTATTTAGGATTCATCTACTATATAAAGAGGAACTCTGTTCATTTGTAACCTTCACATGAATCACATACGCAATTACTGAGAAATAATAAACACTCTATTCTTTTGCTCGCTTATAATTCTCTACCGACCTTATTGTTCTTGTTATTCTTATTGTTCTTGACACTTGATCTCGAGCCCATCTCAAACCGAGGTCAATAACTTGCAACGTCACTGATTTGATTCATTTTAATTGTGTTTATTTATTTAGCTATTCATTAATTAACATTGAATAAGATCATGTATTATATGTAGTTATTTTGTTATTTTCTTCTGTCCTTTTTCTTATGTCACTTTTTTCTGCTGTAGCGACATATTATGCAGAGCCTTTAAATCCTCAAGGCAAGTATACCAAAATAAATAAAGCAGCCTAGATTTGATCCCCTGGAATCGAAACCATCGGAAGTTTCTACATTTTCCACCAAAACACGTACAGAGACCTCCTCGAAGTTTCTCGAATAAACTAAATCGCACCGCCCCATTCCCGTTTTTGCTTCTCTTCTCCCTTTTATATCTTTCTCCGCCATAATTTCTCCACAAGCAGATTCAAATCTCGCCGCTCGAAGCTTTGTTGTTCTGAGAAATTATCACCCACCTTTCGTTCAGGCATCTTTACAAACACCTTGCAAATGGAAGAAGACGGTGCCGTTACAGTGTACAGTGGCAGCGCCATTACCGACACCAAGAAGAATCCGTTCTCAATCAAAGTCGGGCTGGCCCAAATGCTCCGCGGAGGAGCCATTGCTGAGGTCAACACTGTCGACCAAGCGAAGATTGCCGAGTCCGCCGGCGCCTGCTGCCTCGTAGTTTCAGAACCTAAAGGACCCGGAATTTCGCGCATGGCCGACCCATCTCTAATCAAAGAGATCAAACAGGCCGTCTCAATTCCCGTAATGGCAAAAGCCCGAGTCGGGCATTTTGTCGAAGCCCAGATCCTTGAAGCTATTGGAGCAGACTATGTAGACGAGAGCGAGGTTTTAGCCCTAGCCGACGAAGATCATTTCATCAACAAACACAATTTCCGTGTCCCATTCGTCTGTGGATGTCGAGATCTCGGGGAAGCCTTAAGAAGAGTCCGTGAAGGTGCTGCTATGATTAGGACCCAAGGGGATCTATTAGGTACAGGTAATATTGTGGACACAGTTCGCAATGTGAGGAAAGTGATGGGAGATATTAGAGTTCTATCAAACATGGACGAAGATGAGGTTTTCACTTTTTCTAAAAAGATCTCCGCGCCTTATGATATTGTCGCGCAAACGAAGCAGATGGGTCGACTTCCGGTGGTACATTTTGCAGCTGGTGGTATTGTGACCCCAGCAGATGCAGCGCTCATGATGCAGCTGGGTTGTGATGGCGTGTTTTTGGGACCGGATATATTTAACTGCTCGGATCCTTATAAGAAAGTTAGGGCGATTGTGCAGGCTGTTAGAAACTATAATGATCCTCATATTTTGGCTGCGGCAAGCAGTGGCTTGGAGGAAGCAATGGGTGGTTTGAATTTGAACGAGAATAGGGTCGAGCGATTTGTTAGTGCAGAAGAAACTTATTGATGAGACCATAGTATTAGCTTGTTTATTTGTCGGTTGTTTTATCATAGTATTATGTATTTTGCAGTTCTGTATTTGTGAGCAGTGTTATCTTTCTTGGTTTACTTTTGCAATAACATGATGATGAGTTAAGCATAGCATGTCTTGCCCTTGTTTACATGCTTGTGACACAAAATGAAAATGGCAACATTGATAATAGTTGACTTCAAATGAAATGGCTCTGGCTACTACATTGTGGAGGCACGTTCTTTAATTTGGTTTTAGTTGTTGTTTACATGTTTACGGCTGTGTAGTAGTGAATTTAGAAACAGCATATGATCAGAGGCGTATCCAACTTGAGGTGTATGGGTTCACGTGAACTCATATTCCTTTCCCTAAACCATGTATAATAATTTTATATTTCTTCAAAATTACTTAAATATATGTATGTGCAACGATGCTCAAAGATTCTTATGGTGTAATTATTATTGGGTGCATGAAATTGGCGGTTCAAATCTCACTCTAATGGTCTTGTTTTCAGCATGGGGTATAAATATATGTGAAATTACTAAAATTTCAAAAAGAATATAATTTTGAACTTATAATTTCAAAAGTGTAGTGGGTTCATGGTAAGAGACTAAAGTTGAACTCGTCAAATCTAAATTCTAGATGCACCTCCTTACAACAATTATGATCAAATCCAATCCAATCAATTCTTCCATTTGGAGGCATTGGCTAAATAACTGCTGTTATAGTGAATGATCAGAGCTCTAACTTATGCCAACCAAAAGAGTTAATGCACTTTAAAGAGTAGTTCTTTACTCTTGTTTCATAATGCCTTTCCAGATTGCGTGGTTGCATGATTATTCACACCCTTGTTGAAAAGGTACCTCAGAGCAGTTTCATAGGCAGTGAATATAGCCCCATACACTATGAATGCTCTGCCAACAGTCGTTCCCAAACCTCGCCAGAGCACACCGTGTCCCTCTTCTTTAACACTTCGCCTGAAGCAATCAACAATACCACTGTATTTTGCATTTGATTGAGCTTGCAGTCTGGTCTTAACAACATCTAGGGGATAGCAGCTTATCCAGCTAACAGCTCCTGCTAGACCACCTGCTATGAGCGTTGTTTGAAAGCTCTCTTGGCCGTTCTTGCGACAGCCAGGTTGAAGTTGCTCCTTCGTATACTCGTATAACCAGAAATACAGACCATGCGAGTGTGAATCTCTTAGGACAGTAATGGTTAATCCCCGGTAGATGCCCCTCCAACCTTCCTGTTTGATTATTCTTCTTGTGACATCTATTGGACCCTTGAGACTAGTTGTTTGATTGTTCTGCTGATGGGTTTTGCTTTGTAATTGAAGTCTGATTTTCACCAATTCCACAGGGCTGATAATTAGGCTCTGTATTGCTCCTGCTCCAGTGCCCCCCAAAGCCACCCCTTTGTATGAGGGTGGGTCACTGGCTGGGATATTTCTGACGAAAGTCCGCGATAGAATTGCATAGCTCTGAAATACCATGGCATTCTGCAATAGGGAGGAAACTAATTTGCTTAAATTCTATATCAAATTTGTTCTTGCACAAGGGAGGGACGGGGGTTGGGGCATGGGGTTATGGAATGAGAGGTGCATGCTTCGGGTGGGTGGAGTCGAAAGGTACACGAGGGAAAAGTTTGGCGAGTTCCAGACTATGTACCAATTGAGCTAGTTATTGGTACTATGGCTGCAGTTCAAAACTAATGTGCGAAGAGATCAGAATCTATATGCATACGCTCTTTGTGATTCTTACATCTTCTTAATTTTTTTTAGACCATTCCCATTTTTGGTGGTTATCCTTGTTTAGAAGCGTGGGAATCTTACAAGACAGCTTACATCTGTTCAGAGACACAAAGGAGAAAGTTCAATTCCTTACAAAGGTATGACACTCTAGCATTCCTTTTAAAATTTCTTTCCTAACATGGAGACTGTGCTTATCTAAACTTCCTTTTGATGATATTATCCTTAATTTTGGTAAGAACATTATTTCTATTTGTAACTGTTGCGCTAGCACAAAAAAAGAGACTATGCAACATGGTTTTGTTGAGAGTGATGCAGCTAGGTATATTTGGAAAGCTATAGGATCCCCTCTGGGAATCATTCCTATGCAATTGCCAGTTAGAGGATTAATAAATCATTGGTGGCTACAGAAATCCAATAATGCTCTTCACAAACTTGCTCTCCAAATCATCCTTATTATAATATGTTGGGAGACGTGGAAGAGTAGATGTTCTATGGTGATAAAAAGAGGTTCAACTACTACAAGATGAAGCAACAGATTTACTGGAATACTCAAGCTGTAATCAATAGAGCTCTCCCAAAATACAACTTTTGTGACAGCATGATGAAACTTCAACCTATTCCCAAGGCTATCTCAGTATGCTGGAATAAACCTAAACAGGGAGCCATTAAAGTAAACACCGATCGAAGTTTTATTCATGGTAATGGAAAAGCAGGATTGGGAGGAGTAGTGAGAAACGACCAAGGAGATCTCATTGTGGCCTTCTCAATTCAGCAATAACATGGAAGAGGCTCAAGCTGCTATGTTTGGCATTAATTGGTGTGTACAAAATGGGTTCTCACACTTCACAATTGAATTGGACTCAATGCTGGTGATGAATATGCTCAAGGAGGGTGATACCAACAACTATAGGTTGAAGAAGATCATAAAGGATACTTCACATATAATGAATCAGGCCAATATTACCCCTGTGCATTGCTTCAGGGAGGCAAATGAAGTAGCAGATTCTCTAGCAAAATTGGCGGACTACTAACTCTGAAGCCAAAGTATACCTTTCTTTCCAACAACCCCCAAAAGGAACTAAAGGTTCTTTTGTGCTTGACAAACACCACATGCCTACTGTTAGGCTAAGTATGACAAAGCAAATTTTTTGTTAGCTAAGTAGTAAATGTGTTGTACTTCAACAGAGGCGCAAACTAATGTAACAACCTCTGTTGGATGTATATCAGTGTGTTGTAATCCTTGGAGGTAAGGCTCACTTCCTCTTCGATCTTTTGGAAATAAATACAACACATCAGGAAGCCTGGGGAATTCTGTAAAAAAAAAGTGGACACGTATCTAGTAAGTTAAATACCCCCTCCGGTTCAAAATAAGTGTCCAGTTTTCTTTTTCATTTTGGTTCAAACTAAGTGTCCAGTTATGTAATCAAGAAAGAATTTAATTTGTTTTTACAAAATAACCCTTATGTATCCTTAAAAAGTTTTCTTACTCCTCATATTAAATGTTTAATTAGGAATAATTTGGTCATAATAAATATTTTTGTATAGAATTTAATATCCGTGCTTGTGCGTGCTAAAAGTAAATTGTTCACTTGTGAACAGGAGGAAGTAGGTTTTTGTGTATGTATAGAGTAGCCTTCTGAATTATGGATTAGTATGTCCTCTGCGACAATGCACAGGTGACAGGGCATATAACCTTTTCAAATGGTTTAGTAAAGTTTATAGAAATGAGTCAGTATTAGTGGTGATAAATGGGCGGGTTGAGTTAGATTTAGACGGGTTAAAAATGAGTTCTGTCACAATTTGCTCATATTTTATGCGAGTAAAAAATAGATTGGGTGTCAAATGGGCAGGTTGAATATGGGTTAACTCATATTATATAAGTGTTTTTTTTCTAATGCAATTTATACCGGTTGTATTTTTTTTTCCGGAATATTTTCTAATTTTTTCATGTTTGATTGACTTAAATATTTTGGAAAATATTTTTCTCATCAACTCATTTTCCCTATCAGGAGAAAGAAAATATTTTCTAAAATTCCTTTTCAACTTTCTCCACCCTATTCCTTACCCTCACCAACTAACCACATGCCCACCCACCTAATCCCACCCGGTGCCTCTGTTCAAAAAGATTTTTTTTTTCGTCACCACCCACCCCCATTCCACTCCGCAAAAGAAAAAATTTATTTCTACTTTTTTTTTTTTTTGTAATTTTAAAATTTTTGTTTTAGTTTCTGCACCCCTCCCCCGGCCACCCCCACCCCTATCCCCAGACCCGCATAAATATTTATTTATTTTTTTTGTAATCTTCAAATTTCTATTTTTTTTCCTGCACTCCCACCCCCACACTCCCCGGAAAAAATATTTTTTTTATTATATATTTTCAGTTTTACCCTTTTCATCTTTCGATTTACATGTTCAAAATTTTATAAGTTCCAAAGTTATGAGTTCGGAGGTTTATGTGTTTCGAAGTTTACGAGTTTAGAAATTATAAAGTTTACGGATTCGAAATTTTGCGATTTCGAAAGTTTTGCGGTTCATAAGTTTATGAAATTTGTGGGTTCGGAATGTTGTTGGTTCGAAATTTTATGGTTTCATGTTTATTATATCAAAATTATTTATGAATACTCTTGAGAAAATATTTTTCTTGATTTGCGTACCAAAGACCAGAAAATGAACAAGATTACTACTTGTTTTCCAAGAAAATATTTTTCATGGAAAACATTTTCCTTTATACCAAACACACCCTTAAAAATATTTCTATTGAGTTGTGTGAGGTTGGGATGGTAGTAGTGGGTGTAGGGGTGGGGTGGGCTAGGGTGGTTTGGGG
>ML251086.1:1175-40887 GCA_005239495.1 Nicotiana undulata | reverse complement strand
AATGCAGGCTTAGGTATGGGTAGGAAATTATTTGGGTATAAGTGACTACACCCTCCTTGAAGATTGCTCACAACTTCTCTTTGCATCTATTGCTTCTTTCAGACCACATGACCTCATTGGTGCTTAACTACCCCGTAGAACTACCTCCACAAGTTCCTTCACAGCTCCCATGCAATTTGTGTGTGTTTTTTTTTTCTTCTCTCTTTTTTTTTTTTTATGGGGAGCTTGAACACTTTTCCACTGATCTTATGAGGTATATGTTCTACACTCAATGTACAACCTATCCGAATTCCGATTCTATCACCATACCCCCAACTTAGGCTTTATGCCTCATTTTAAGTCTTCAAGGAGGGAACGGGCTCAAGAGAGGGAATTACTTCTCAAAACGGGAAAGGCTTGTAATGAGTTGTCCAATAAAAGGGGTACAGGCTCAATTGGGGATCTAGTGGTATTCATACATCGTTTGGTGGCTTGAAAGGTACATTGGGTTTCTTTAATAGCACAAAGATTGCCTAAGGTCATGTCTCCAACTCAATGTACTTATTATTAGCATAAAAAAACTAACTGGGCAAGTTCTAGCTGACAGAAGTATACACAGGAATGATTTACACTATAACTAACACACATGGCACATGACTGTTTAGTTTTCATGGTTGAGGTTTTTTATACGCTCAAATTACACTTTTAAAATAGTGTAAAGCTGTCGAAGTCAAATATAATAACCCAACAAGGTTGGGGTCGAATCCCACAGGGAATAGCTGTGAAAATATCACTTTGTCAGTGTGGTTCTTAACTCAAATCGAAATTCTATTCAATTAGTAAACCAAAAAAATGGAGATTGATAGTTTACTACTTTAAAGACAGAGAAGTAACAAGGGAAACTAATTTAGGATGTAATTAATATGGGTAAAATAACCAAGGTTGTGTCCCCTCTCATGAAATGTAATGCACGTGGGTATTAATATTATATATTTCTAATGGGAAGTTCTTGATATGCAAATGATTCTTATGATAACTATCCTAGATTTTCCAATACTAAGATGGTATTTCCTCTTTATGATTTTTCCAAATATAAAAGAGTTGCAATAAATCCGAATCACTTGTTGCCAAATAAAACCAACTTATTCCTAAGTGATTCTATTAAACGAGGTTTAATGCCTCGAGTTTTTGGTATTTACTCTTACCAATTCTAACCCGCTTTTCCAAGCTAAGATAAAATTTATGGCATAAGTTAATGTTTGCAACCATTAACAAGAAATATAAGACGAAGAGTAAACACATATCAACTACCCATTATGCATATATTCAATGGCAAATACCCAAATACATAACACCCATTTAGGGTCCACAACCTCAGTGTTTAAGTTTAGCTACTCATCATAAATAACCAAAAACAAGTATTGAATAGTGTCATGAATGCTTACAAAGCACCACTTCCTTCCTCTCTGAATCGNCTCTTGTCTTGGAGTACCTTACCACTCCTTGTTGTGATGGCCATGCAATGAGATGTCGACCCACCTGGGCCGCCCTTTGGGTTTACCACCGTGTCACTCGGAAGTGTGCCTTTTTGTTTGGGGGTTTGTTCTCTTGAAAGGTCCCTCATTTGCATTTCAAGTTTTTGAATCGAAGCGGTGTGGGAACCCACCACTTCGGACATGTTCTTCATGGTTGCATCACTTTTCTCTTGATTTGGAAAAATTCGCTCTAGCCTCCCTTCCATCTTAGACTCGCTTGAAGATTGTTAAGAAGTGGAATATTGTCCTCTAGGTGGTACATAAGGATTGGAACTCCTATTGGAATAATTGTTGTTGTTGTTGTTCCACGATCCTTGCCCGCCTTGGTCATTGCGCCAATTTTGTTGGCCTTGCCCTTGCGGGTTTGGCCTCCAATTATTATTTTGGCGATAACCGCCTTGAGATTTTGCACATAATTAGCTTCCTCCCAATCTTGACTCCCCATGGAATGCGTATCCTCCACCATGTTTACTTTATTCATTTGATTCTCCTTGAGCATCTTGGTTAGGACATCAACATTTGTGGCTAAGCCCGAAATCAATTGGTATCTCTCTTGATTTTCCTTGACCATGTTGGCAATGGACGGAGTCCCATAAGAGATTCCCCCAGTTGTGTCTTCTGAATGCCAAGCTTGATTGTGCTTAGCCATCTTATCTAGAATTTGGGTAATTCTAGCAAATGATTTATCCATGAAAGATCCGTCTGCGGCATTCTTTGCGATCGATTGGGAGAGTGGGTCCAAACCCATGTAAAATTTCTCCATCAAAATGTGTTCCGGGAACCCATGGTTCGGGGATCTCACCAAGTACAACTTGAACCTATCCCAAGCCTCATGTAAGTGTTCCCCCGGTATTTGCTTGAAGAAGAATATCTTATCTCTAAGCTCAGATTTCTTGCTATCCGGGAACCACTTTGCCAAAAAGGCTCGAACAAGCTCGGGCCATGTAGTGATGGTTTGAGGAGGTAAGTTTTGCAACCACTTCTTCGCCTCTCCCGCCAATGAATATTTGAACACCCGTAACCTTAATGCATCATCCATGACGTTATTTTGCTTGTGCATGGCGCACACACCCAAGAAGTTCCTTAGGTGTTGCGTTGGGTCATCATCAGTAGAGTTATGAAACAATCCTTCTGCCTTGAGCATTAGGATCATCCCATGGTCCACTTTGAATGTTGATGCACCAACTGCCGGTGCGAGGATGGCATTTGAGTCATCAATGTATTCCTCAATATCGGCGAAAGGATTCTCGTCTTCATCATAAATTTCGGCCATTGTCACCTGGGACACTAATACAAAACAAACAACTTGTAATGGAATAGGACAAGATATAAAATGAAGTTCACACTAACTAGTAATTTCAAAACCGTATTCCCCGGCAACGGCGCCAAAATTTGATACGCTCAAATTACACTTTTAAAATAGTGTAAAGCGGTCGAAGTCAAATATAATAACCCAACAAGGTTGGGGTCGAATCCCACAGGGAATAGGTGTGAAAATATCACTTTGTTAGTGTGGTTCTTAACTCTAATCGAAATTCTATTCCGTTAGTGAACAAGAAGGTGGTGATTAATAGTCTACTATTTTAAAGAAAGAGTAGTAACAATGGAAACTAATTTAGGTTGTAATTAATATGGGTAAAATAACCAAGGTTGTGTCCCCTTTCATGGAGTGTAATGCAAGTAGGTATTAATATGATATATTTCTAATGGGAAGTTCTTGATATGCAAATGATTCTTAAGATAACTATCCTAGATTTTCCAATACTACGATAGTATTTCCTCTTTATGATTTTTCCAAATGTAAAAGAGTTGCAATAAATCCGAATCACGTCTTGCCAAATAAAACCAACTTATTCCTAAGTGATTCTATTAAACGAGGTTTAACGCCTCGAGTCTTTGGTATTTACTCTTACCACTTCTAACCCGCTTTTCCAAGCTAAGATAAAATTATGGCATAAGTTAATGTTTGCAACCATTAACAAGAAATATAAGACGAAGAGTAAACACATATCAACTACCCATTATGCATATATTCAATGGCAAATACCCAAATACATAACACCCATTTAGGGTCCACAACCTCAGTGTTTAAGTTTAGCTACTCATCATAAATAACCAAAAACAATTATTGAATAGTGTCATGAATGCTTACAAATCACCACTTCCTTCCTCTAATATTCCAAAAGGTGAAGAATATTTAATGAGAGAATGTTGTTCAAAAGCTAGACAAGAATGACCCACAACACCAAAGTAAATCCTTTTATAGTGGGCAGAAAATTCGGGTGAAAAACAGACAAAAACACCCCTGTCAGGCTGATATGCGATCGCATTCCTGTCGCATAACAGGGATGCGATTCGGATCTTCATTTTCTGCGTTGCATGTCAAAACCCTAGGTCCCAGAGGTTCATCGCATGTGAGATGTGCGGTCCGCATTAATGATATGCGATCGCATTCATGCGTCGCAATTGCAGTGTGGTTTCAGGCATCAGATGGAAATGCGGTTGAAATCCGGTTCGCATTTTGGATATGCGGTCGCATTCCGCATTTCACTTCTTAAATTTGACTCAACTTTCTGTTGCGATATGCGATTCCTATGCTTGAAATGCGATTCGCATGTTGCATATGCGATTTCATTTGACCATTTTCCTCCTCTTTTCACTTCTTTAACTCTCTTTTGCATGGTCTTGAGTGTTTACACCTTGTGTACTGCAACGTACCAAAATTCTATGATTAATAAGGGTAAATGCTCTTGAAACGAGCCATAGTTTAAGCACTATGGTATTAAATGTGCCAAAATTCTCCGGCACATCACCCTCTTGGCAATACTCATTGCCTGCTGATAAGTGATATACATATCTAACTCTATGGCCATACTGGTCCGGACGCTGGGGTGCAGTCCCTGGATGAAGCGATGAACCCTCTCTCTGATCGAGGCAACCAAAGCCAGTGCATGACGAGCTAACTCACTGAAACGGACTACATACTCCGACACAGTCATATAACCCTGGCGCAACTGCTCAAACTCTGCACGCCAAGCATCCCTGAGGCTCTAAGGGACATACTCTCATAGAAACATCTCTGTAAACTGAGTCCAAGTAAGTGAAGCTTCCTCGTCCGGACTACTCAGCTCATAGGCACGCCACCACTGATATGTCGTTCCCTTCAGTTGGAAAGCAGTGAAAGAAACCCCACTCGTCTCCACACTTCCCATAGTGCAGAGAATACGATGACACTCCTCAAGAAAACTGAGAGCGTCATCTGAAGTTAGTCCGCTGAAAATAGGTGGGTGGTACTTCTTGTACCTCTCAAGTCTGAGCTGATCTTCCTCAGAAGCAGCTACCCTGGCCTCGTGCTGAGCCGGAACCACTAGAGGTATGGGAATGTACTCTGGAGCCTGATCAACATGGACCCTCTACTCAGGAATGCGGGCTGCGGGAGTCTGTGCCCCTCCCCCAGCCTGAGATGTGGCTGGGGCTACCAGAAGTAGCCCAGCCTGAGTTAGAGTGCTGAATATGCTCATGAACTGAGCCAAAGTCTCCTGGAAGGTTAAAGTAGCAATAAGGACCTCCTGTGCCGGCCCTCCAGCTGGAGCTGCTATGGGATCCTCTGTCTTTGCTCTCACAGGTGATCGTGCTGCACCGCATGCTCATCCTCTACCCCGGCCCCTGCCTCTGGCGGCTTTGACTGGGGACTCAGGTGCGTGATCGTCAGTCCTGTAGTACGGGTCCTCACCGTTTGTGAGAAAGAATAGAATATAGTTTTAGATTTTTTATTTAAATAACTCGCACAACAAGGAAATCCAAGGAATATGATTGTTCTGAATAGTTACATAGCCTCTCGAAGATAGATACAGACGTCCCCGTACCGATTCGCGAGACTCTAATAAACCGACTTGTGACTTGTGACTCCTACGAACCTAGACGCTCAGATACCAACTTGTCACGACCCAATTTATCCTCCGATAGGTATTGTGATGGCACCTAGTCTCTACGACTAGGTAAGCCAAAATTGCGGATAAACTTAATAAAAATTCGATAAATAAAGAAAGAAAGGATAAAATCTAAATAATCATAACGATGCCGCTCGGCTGGTACAAATATAAACCCCAAAGACCTGTATTGTCACAATATAGTCACAAGCTTCTACACTACTGTAGCTCTAAACAAAACTGGAAAAAATTACATAGGAAAATCTCTATAAGTCAGAATGGAAGGTGACTCGGAGGATTCTGCAAACACGGCATAAATACCTTGCAGTCTCCTGGCAACAACTGCAACAACTAGCCACGCGACTGATAACTCGTACCTGGATCTGCACACGAAAAACATGTGCAGGAAAGGGCATGAGTACACCACATTTGGTACCTAGTAAGTGCCAAACATAACCCCAATCAAGTAGTGACGAGGTCAGGCTAAGGCTCTACAAGATTTTTATATAAATCAATTTAGAACAATACAAAAGATAAGTAATTTCTACAGTAAACAGTTAAAGAAAGATATTCAATAACATAGCAGTAAAGAGAGCACTCGGCTCAGAACAATGTAATACAAGGTTGAATCTCCCGTGATACTGTCCCGTAGTTCCAAGTGATTATGCAGTACAGGGGGATCTAACGGAGTACTTCCGTAGTCCCAAAATAAATATGAAGTGCTGGTGGATCTCCCGGAATACGTCTGTAGTCCCAATTTAAATAAGCAGTACATGGGGATCTCCTAGAATACGTCAGTAGCCCAAAAACTGGAAAAAATTACATAGGAAAATCTCTATAAGTCAGAATGGAAGGTGACTCGGAGGATTCTGCAAACACGGCAGAAATACCTTGCAGTCTCCAGGCAACAGCTGCAACAACTAGCCACGCAACTGATAACTCGTACCTGGATCTGCACACGAAAAACATGTGCAGGAAAGGGCGTGAGTACACCACATTTGGTACCTAGTAAGTGCCAAACATAACCCCAATCAAGTAGTGACGAGGTAAGGCTAAGGCTCTACTAGATTTTTAAATAAATCAATTTAGAACAATACAAAAGATAAGTAATTTCTACAGTAAACAGTTAAAGAAAGATATTCAATAACATAACAGTAAAGAGAGCACTCGGCTCAGAACAATGTAATACAAGGTGGAATCTCCCGTGATACTGTCCCGTAGTTCCAAGTGATTATGCAGTACAGGGGGATCTCCCGGAGTACTTCTGTAGTCCCAAAATAAATATGAAGTGCTGGTGGATCTCCCGGAATACGTCCGTAGTCCCAATTTAAATAAGCAGTACATGGGGATCTCCTAGAATACGTCAGTAGTCCAAAAATAAGTATGCAGTACAGGGGGATCTCCCGGAATACGTCTGTAGTCCCAATTTAAATATGCGATGCGAAATAAAGGAAAAATAAGGCATCAATTTAAACAGTTTATCAAATCGCAGGTAGGGAAAAGCAATAAGCTAACTAAACACGACGCACAGAGTGTCAGATAGGCAATTTAATGTTAAACGTGTAAGCATGCTTTCGAAGGAAAAATGGAATTTTTGCAATAATGGCCCGTGTACGTACTCGTCATCTAACGTACACGGCTCCCACACCACAATTAAATGTTAAAACAGCCTAAGGGGAAGTCCCCAACACAGAGTTAGGCAAGCCATTTACCTCGACTGCTCAAATAAACTCGAAATCACATTCTTGCCACGAGTACCCGACTCTAAATTGCCCAAATCTATTCAATTCAATTGCATAATGTAAATATAACTTTAAGTAACTAATTAAACTAATAAATTCGAAGCTAAAACGTGAAATTAGGAAAATCGCCCCAAAAAGTCCCCCGGGCCCACGTCTCGGAATCAAGTAGAAATTACAAATTCCGAACACCCATTCACTCATGAGTCTAACCATACCAAATTTACTTACATCCGATACCAAAATATCGATCAAAACCCAAAATTTCGGCCTAGAAACGTTTCTCAAAATTTTCCTAATTTTCACCCCAAATTCGAAATTAAATGATAAAAATAAGCAAGGATTAACGGGAATTAATCAAAACCGAGTAAGAATCACTTACCCCAAACATCCACATGAAAATCTCTCCAAGAATGGTCTAATCCCGAGCTCTCAACTTCAAATTGTGAAAAATGACTTAAACCCTTGTTTTCGGGTATTTTAATTCTACCCAGATTTTTCTTAATCGCGACCGCGGAAGGCCCATCGCGATCGCGAAGAAAAAACTTCACGTCTAAAAATTTAACTCTACGCGAATGCATAAAACCCCACCCGAATGCGATTCATTAACCCCTCAGACCTACGCGATCGCGGTTGAACTCACGCGACCGCGTAGTGAAACACTCTTATCCACTGTTGCCTCATCTCTTCTACGCGAGCGCGACCTAGCTCACGCGTTCGCGATTCATCTTTCACCATAACTACGCATTCGCATACTCATGCCGGCATGTCCCAAGAGCAGAAACAAATGTGGGAAAAGCAGTTATTAGGGGTTCGGGGCTCAAACTCTCAAAACGAGCGACCGGGTCGTTACACTTTATGTATTGAAATTGATTTCTTTAGCAATATTTGATGTTATTAAGTTAATTATGGCTAGATACGAGTGGTTTGGAGGTGAAAAATTAAGGAAAAGAGATAATTGAGCAGTGAGTGGCCGGATCGAGGTAAGTTTTGTGTCTAACCTTGACTTGAGGGATTAGGAATCTTTGCCTTAATTTCTATATCAAAAATCATGTGAGCGGCATATATGTGAGGTGACAAGTACCTATGCGCCGCCAATTTATCTGGTTTGCCTGTTTCTTTTCCGTTTTCTTTATATTTTTGTTGATACCCAATTTTTCTTATGTATATTTCAAAAAATACATATAAACTTTTAAAATAGTGCATGAGCATCAATTAGTATTTTTTATAATTTTCTATAATTTAAAAGGATTTTAAATTAATTTATTCTAGTATATTATTATCTAAATAATTACTAATCGCATCACAAATGATTTTATAATAATTTTTTTCCTTAATTTTTATCATTTAAATTTATATTAAGCTTTTATGATTTTATGCATAATCATATTTACATGTTTAGGCTATAATTGCAATAACTTTGCAATAATAGCCCATGCATGAATTTTTTTTAGTAATCCACTAGGCGGTGCCTAGGGCTAGTTTTTATGTATAAATCATAATAATAAAACAAGGTAGTGTGTTGTCTTACGATGTGTAAGACTGTAATATATGACTACTACATATGTCCTATTATCAATATTGGGTATGAGACACCAACATTGATATTACACACTGAGATATTGATAATAATAAAAGTAAAATCTAAACATTGTATAAAAACTAACCTATTGCATATATAGCAACTTTCTGCATTTGCGCGCACTTGATTTCCATAAAGCCCTTTCCATGTGTACTGCTCTTTAATGTAATCCACATACAGTGTGTGTAATATTCTGATGAATATGGCCACATTAAAATCCATTCCTGTGTGAAGTGGAACCAAGCGACTATTTGCTGCCTCTAGCACTGCCTAGCACCAACTGTTTGAAACTGATGCGCCTCTCCATCTGCTGCTATGTATTTTCTCCTTTAAATCCTTTGAAGAAAAGTGACTCGACCATTTGAAAAATCTTGGTCCTCGTCCTAATTTCTTGTATCGATCTCTAGGCGATACAATTTTGGGTATCCTTTGTGATGTGCCATTTATCTTTGCTAAGCTGCTGATGTTCACATTTGATCTTAGGATACTACAAAGACTGATGACGATCCATAGTGTTCTTACTGTTTTCTTTTTCTCCATATTTGTGCCTGCCCTCGATTCCCTTCCAGTGTACTGAGTAACATATACTAATACAACCAACTGAAAGTTCCTCGAAAAGTAGACCATGGATACTGAAACATCTCCTACAAAATAGAAAACCATGTTGTTATGCCAAATCATCACTATGATCTCCTCTATAAGGATTTGATCATGGTGATTCTGTACGCATTGCACTTCACGACCAATGTTTATCTCCTGGATTTTTGCCTGGCTCCCTATATACCATGTTGTCGATAGGTAGCGTTTCCATGATGTTATTTGATATCATATCCTTTCTAGCTTGTTATCCTGATTATGTAGTGTTGGTTTTGCACATAATTTATGTACCATAACTGTATCGACATATGACTTCACACTATGTATTGCTCTTTTTGTAATGTATTCACTCAGTTGCTCCTCCATAATGTGCAATGTCATGCTTGTGACTTCCTCTGCTTCGTTCCTACTAGATTGAGTACGTAGTACTAATACCACCAACTGGAAATTATTCAGGAGGAAGGGCATGAACACAGTAGCATTCCCTACAAAAAAGAAAACTAGTTTAGCATTAAAAATGATCACCATACTCTCCTCCGTAAGGATTTGAGCATGATGAACTAATGTATTTCCAGTATTCCTTCTGATCCTACTATTCCTTTCCTGTGTATGCGTTTTATTGGCAATTCTAGCTTCTTCTTTGTAGTCCTTTAGTACCAACTTCTGCTTATGTGATTGCCTTGTCGGTGTCTGATTCCCTGCATTAGTTGTTGATGTCTTGTTTATCCTTGAACCTCCTTCAGCTATGCACCAGTTGTAACAGTGAATTTGTTCTTCCACTCTTTTTGAAATATAAGTCTCATCCCCCTTATGTGCTCTTAAATTGAGTTGCCAATAGTACCTGCTTTTGGGCAGTAGAGTAATCTTCTTCTATTCCATGCCTATGTGTGTGCATTGCATTAATTCCAAACCACAAACACTGCCCATATTTTTTAGCTGATGAGGTATATCTTTACTCCTTGCTCTCATACTTATGCATATCCATAAATCCCTTCCAATGGAGCGAGTACTAAGTACTAATACCACCAATTGAAAGTTCATTATTATATATTGCATGAGTACAGTAACTTGTCCTGCAAAAACAAACACAATGTTAGCATAAAAAATTCCCACCATGTTCGCTTCCAAGGTGAGTATATGAGTACTTATGTTGCTTCATTCTGTTTCTCACCCTTCTCCCTTTCACTACTTTTTAACTCTCATTCTCAAGTGTGGGCATTGTAATTTATCATCATTCAATAGCCTTCTTCCAACACTATCCAGTTGAGCAAAAGAATGACACTCAATAGGACATTCATCGAGTGAATAACTGGCTATATGGTCTGCCAATTTCTTTCCTTCCCTATATATATGAGTCACCTTGGCATTACGTAGCCTCATCAACCTTTGAATCTCCTCCGCATATTCCATAATTGTGATGACCCAAAAGGTCATCTTACGTAATTTAAGCTATATCTGTGTTCCGAGGCTCCGAGAGCCTCCGTTAGCCTCACCTCGATATGTGTGCGCAGCCCGGGCGTGTAGCCAGGAAGCTTATATGTGAAAAACAAACTGACAAAAGAATGAGTTTTGATAATTAATAAATGAATATAGTTGACTTTGGTCAACATTTCTGGTAAACAGACTCGGACCCGTGATTCGACGGTCCCGGAGGGTCCGTAGGAAAATATGGGACTTGGGCATATGCTCGGAATCGAATTCCGAGGTCCCAAGCCCGAGAAATGAATTTTTAAAAGAAATTGTTTTCTGAAAATAATAAAGGAATATGAAAGTGAATAATTATGTGGAAATCTCGTTACCGGGTCCGTATTGTTGTTCCGGAGCCCAGAACAGGTTTATTATATGTTATTTGTCTTATCTGTAAAATTTGGTGTAAAACGGGCGTGAATTGAGTGGTTTCGGATAAAAATGAGGTTTTGAGATTTTAAAGAATTTGAAATGTGGCTTGGAAAGTGATGTTATGTTCCCGATGTCCGAATGAAATTCCGAGATCGGGAATAGTTCTGTTGTGTCATTTATAACTTATCTGCAAAGTTTGAAGTCATTCCGAGCAGTTTAGGCCGGTTCGATGTATTGAAGTGAATTCTAGAATTTTGAAGTTCTTAAGATTTGACTAAATAAGTTTTGGGGTTGGATTTCGAGTTCCGGTGTTGTTTTTCGTGTTCCGAAAGTTCGAGCGTGTCCGCTTAGTGATTTAGGACTTGTTGGTATATTTGGACGGGAGCTCGGGTGGGCCCAGGTGCCTCCCGGACCCCGCTCGAGGCCAAAAACCAGCAAAAACCACTGTTGGTGCACAACAGCTGGTGTGACCGCAGGTGCGGTTGCCCAGCCGCAGGTGCGGGACTGCCCCAGCGGTCCCAGCCTGGCAGGTGCGATCCCCAGCCCTTTGCCCAGAGTCCGCAGGCGCGAGACTCAGCCCGCAGGCGCGAGACCGCAGGCGCGGTCCAGGCCATCGCAGGTGCGAGTTTTCCTGCAGGAGCGACCAAAACTCCGCAGGAGCAGATTCCTTTCCGCAGGTGCGGCCCCTTCTGGGCTGGCCCAAGTCCACAGGCGCGGTCATTTTTCCGCACCTGCGATACCGCAGGTGCGACCCTTTTTCCGCAGGTGCGAAAATCGCCCAGTTAATTAAACTCTTAAGTCCAAAACACTGTTATTCCGGGATTTTTATAAAAAAAAAATACACGAACTCCTCCTTCTCCAAACCCCTTAGGCATCCATTAAAGCTTCCTTTCACTAATACTACGTGGGTTAGTGAATCTTAACTTATTTTCTTCATTTTCCATTAATCTTTATTGAATTCTTAAGCCTAAAACGTGCAATTTAAGGTAGAAATTGGGGTAAATGGGTAGTGTTAGGTTTTTGGGATTTTTGGGTGATTCAACCCCAATTTGGGGTCTAATCTTAAAACAAATTATATATTCTTGATCGTGGGGATATGGGTGATCGGGTTTTAGTCTGAACCTCGAGTTTCGACAACGTGGGCCCGGGGTCAAATTTTGGAATTTTAAAAAGAATGATTAGAAATGGGTAATTAGGCTATGGGTTTGAGTTATTGAGTCATTATTGATATACTTGAGTTGAATATGTCTAGATAATATCGTTCCGGAGCCGGACTATAAAGGAAATGCGGTGTTAGAGGGTTGATCGCTCTATTTTGGACCCGAGGTCAATGACTTGCCTAACTTCGGTGAGGGAATAGGTATTGTTTGCTACGTGTTTACTTGTTAAGCATGTCCGTTTCATAGGTAGAGTGACGAGTACCTATGTGATGAGAGTCTAACATGACCGTGAGTCTAACGTGATAGTAATCGTAGTTTTTCTTCCATGTCATATATATATTATGAAATTGCCATTATTTGTAATAGTATGTTGTTGGTTGTGGTGAAAGAATGAGACGTAAATTGTTGTTGAGGATGAATATTTGTTGTCAAAGATACTCTGTTGAGATTGGTATAGCTGAGACCCTTGCCGGGCAATTGTGTGTTTAATATTGATATGTACCCCCTCGTTGAGCATTATTGCCTTGCATTTCTATTATATTGAAATTACCTTGCCATTGATATTTATACTGTTCTGGTAAGGAAGAGGGGTGATATTATTGTTATGCCCGAGGGGACATGCCGTGCCGAGTGTTGATATTGTGATATATGCACGAGGGGACATGCCGTGCCGATTTGATATTTGAGATTACGCACGAGGGGACATGCCGTGCTCTGTTATTTGATTGATTCCCGTATACTGATAGCTGTTTCTTCGATTTCTGTTTTTACTTTCCAGCCGCATTCTCACTGTACCGTTGTGAATTAGATGTTGACTTTCTGTATCCTCAGTATGTACACTCCATAGCTTATTTTATCGTTTAAGTCCCGATATTATTGCCGCCCCGTTAATATGTTTCCCCTATTTGTTCCCATATCTCTTCTATGTGATCATACTTGGCTTCATTATCGGTTAACTCTTGTACATATATCTGCTTAGATTAGGACAGGTGATCGTATTATGCTAAGTCTAGCCTCGTCACCACTTCAGCCGGGGTTAGGCTTGGCACTTACTCAGTACATGGGGTCGGTTGTACTGATACTAAACTACATTTCCTTGGGTTGTGCAGACCCTGCTACCGGACCCCGTGGAGCGTTCTGAGGGAGATACCTTCAGTCCACGTCAGAGCTTCGAGGTATACACCGGCGTTCGTGGATCCCGAGGCTTCTTTCCTTTACCGCTTCATTGTATTTCTCCTTATTTACAAGACAGTGTTGTATTTTCATTCTAGACTTGTATTTAGTATTCTAGTAGCTAGTCCGTGAGATTGTGACACCCCGGTTTTGGGAAGTTTACGTTATTTTATGATTGTTATGTTCTTACCTTCCGTATTTAAAGTTTCGTTATTTTATTAGCAATGCTTAAAGGATTCTGTTGGGAATTGGTTGAAATTGACGAGTTAGCATTTTATTCCGTGTTAAATGATTATAAGTTGCTATTGTAAGAAATACGTTGGCTGGCCTAGCGGGTTCAACATTAGGCGCAGTCACGGCTTAAAGGGTGGGAATTTGGGTCGTGACAATAATCCCCCATGAAATGCTCCATTTTCCTTCAATGACATTTTTCAATAACATAGAGTCTGTTTGAACCCAAATGTGCAAGAGGTGATTTGTATTACAGTACCTAAGGCCATCATGTATCGCTACTGCATCCGCCTCTGTATTAGTTGCTTCATGAATCTCTTGTCAAACAACATATATTAAATTTTCTTCTTCGTCCCTTAAACAATAGGCTATATCACTCCTTCCTGGATTTCCCCGCGCTGCACCATCAATATTTAATTTCATCCATCCATCACTAGGGAATTCCCATAACACCTTATTTACCTTTAATGTTGGAGTATATTGTTCCATCATCCTTACTAAGTCCGGCAATTTATGTGGAACATCTTTTATTTCTGGTTTCCTTACTTTCACTAGAGCTTGCAATGTAGAAGACACTTGATATATAACTCCGTTCACTGTTACAACTTCTCCATACTTGTAGCTATTCCTCCTCTTCCATAGTTCCCAAACAATTATAGCAGGTAGAGCTTGAAACACTGGTTTTAATCTTGGAACAACCTTGTTTGTCCAACTCCTTATTATAGCTTGCTGCAAATTTATACCTTCCATCAACAGTCCTGCATTAGAGAAAAAATATGACCATGTCTTTTGAGTAGAAGGAGATTGAAGGAATACGTGTGCCAAAGTTTCACTTTGCGGATTGATACAACACCAACATCTAGATGTAGCCATATATGCCATTCGTCTTATTGCGTCATCCAAAGGTAACTTTGCTGTCAACATCTTCCACATGAAAAATGAGATCTTGAAAAGAAGACCTTTCACCCACATGTTCATGTAAGCCCTATTAGTATCACATCTATTCCTCAGGTAATTCCATGCCGATGAAACAGTGAATTCACCTTTGGAATCTAGCATCCACAAATGCTTATCTAGTACACCATGTTCCCTGGGAGGTTGAACGTTCTCCAAAATGTGCTTAACAAGATCCTCAGGCAGTAGGGTTCTCAAGCGAGCATCATCCCATGTATCTTCATTGATGACTTTACAGATATTATTAATGGTCTCATCAATTGGAAAATCTTGTGGTACGTTAAAATAAATAGCACCTAAACCCGTGCAATTGTCAAACCAAAATAGAGAGGATCCCATCTTTGGCTTCCATAATATTTGGTGCTCTATAATGTCCCTGCATTCTAACATTTGTCTCCATACATGAGAGCCCTTCCTCCTCCAACGAACAATTACCGTATTAAATTTCTTACAATATTATTGGCTCATAAACGCACTCTATAGAGTAGGTTTTGTTATAAAATTCTACCAAATCTTACAAAATAAAGCTTTTGATACATCATGTAGCGACCTAAATCCCACTCCACCATCATCCACAGGTAAGCATAAGGTTTTCCATGAAGCCCAATGTCTGCCCTTTCCACCAATTGAGCTACACCAGAAAAATCGGGCAAACATTTTGTGTAGTTTGTTTATCACAAATTTAGTAGGATTAACTGCTGACAAAAGGTGTATCGACATACTTTGTAAAACATGAGAAATTAAGATTTCTCGACATCCAATTGATAATATTTTACCTTTCCACCCCTGAAGTTTATCAAGAACTTTAGTCATCAGTCCTTGGTAAAATTCCGTCTTTCTCCTACTGTATAAAATAGTACAACCCAAATATGTGAAAGGAAAATCATTTCTCCCAATCCCCGTAATTCTCAGATCCTTATTAATAACTTCCTGGGTTGTTGAGTGGTGCATGTAAAAAGCAGACTTTGCTTTATTAATTAGTTGCCCAGATGCTTCTTCATAGGAATTAAGAACTTCCATGATTAACCTCAAAGATGTAGCATCAGAAGAGGAGAAGATAATAGTGTCGTCTGCATAAGATGGGTAATTTATTTTTGGACTCCATTTAGGCAGTCCAAAGCCACGAAAATACAAGTTCATATGAAATGCATTCAAACTTTTTGACAAAGCCGCCGCAACCAAAATAAAAAGAGTAGGTGACAAAGGATCACCTTGCTTCACACCTCTGGACGATGAAACCATATGGTTTCCTGTTAATAAGTACTGAGTACAAATTATTTGACTCAATGCCAAACACCATGCCAATAAATCTCTCAGAAAAACCCATTTTCCCTTAGAAGTTTTATCAAAAATAGCAAGAAAAGTCTATCATAGGCTTTTTTCATGTCAAGCTTGATCATAACATTGGGTCCAGCTTTTGTGCGCAATCTATTATCAGAAACAGTCTCTTGCGTCAACAAAACATTTTCTACAATACTTCTACCCTTCACAAAACCTGCTTGTTCATCATATATTATTTTAGTAAAAGATCAACTAACCTTTCATGTATCACTCGAGAGAAAACCTTGTTTATAAAATTGTTAAGACTAATTAGCCTCATGTCTCAATATGTCATCATTTCCTTCTTCTTTGGTATAAAAACAAGATTTGTATGAGTGATAAATCTAGGTAGTTCTTGTCCATAAAAAAATGCCCGGACCATGTCAACAATATCCTCCCCAACAATTTCTGAACTTTCTGCGTTAAGCCCAAACACTACCCTTTTAACCTCCTCCCACGTTGGTTGTTCGATCAAAATTTTATTTTGTCCATAACCTTTCAAATTCTGGACGAGATCAAGTATGCCAAATGTGGTTGTGACTGTTTGTTCTCAAAACTGGTCACTGAGAAAACGTACTGCCTCTTTTGCCATTGTTCGTTTCTATAAAGACCCGTAAAATTTCATATCTAAAATAATAGCCGAATAGGTCCCTGTGTTGTTATAACTATAGAAATTCTTAAAATGAACCTATTTTGAGTTAAAAGTACACCGGAATTTGAAAAATAAAATTTTCCAGGTATTGCGCGTTATGCGACGCACTATGCGATCGCATAACGGGTATGCAGACCGCTTAGTGGTTGCATACCTGGACAGGCTACTGTCCAAATGGAGGACAACTATGCGGTCCAGAATGCGATCGCATTCTGGTAATGTGGATCGCATAGCTGTCACATTCTTGCCCCCATGGTTTTTGGCGAGGGAGGTTATGCGACGCACTATGCGATCGCATAACAGGTATGCGGACCGCATAGTGGTCGCATACCTGGGCAGAATGTTTCCAGTTTTGGCCCATTTTGAGGGCCATTATGCGACAGGAATGCGGACCGCTTAGAAGGAATGCGATCGCATTCCTGACCGCATTCCGTGTCGGGGCTCCTAATTTCTGATTTTAAAACCCGACCCCCTGTTCAATAAAACACCACTCCCCTTCATTTTTAACCATTTTCTGGCTAAGAATAGAGAGAGAAAAAGAGATTTTTTGAGAGAGAGGGTTTCAACATCACCCAATTGCTTCGTCCAAATCGCTCAAGCGCAGAAATCTTCGAGTTATTGTCATCTTCTTCACTCCAAGAGGTAAGTCCCCACCCCATTTCCCTTAAAATTCCAGATTTTGGTTAATAGGTAAAGCTTCCCTAAAGGAGTTCTTGAAGATAAAAGTGAAGAACCTTGCATGCATGTCCATTAATTGTCACAATCTAGTAAAGGGAAGTGGGTTAGAATAAATAATCACAAAGAGGGGGTTGGTAATCTGAGGGGTCTCATAGCATTCGATAAAAGGCCTAAGTGAGTTCGAATTGTGTTCATGATTCCCAAATCTGAGATGAATGTGTTACATTATTAATTAGATAGACGTTGCTTGACGGTCCGCTGATTTGTGACAGCAATTAAAAGGGGAAAAATCGACACAAGGTATGTATGGCTAACTTTAACCGTTGTAGGATCCTCTTGTTGGTGTCCGAGCATACGGTATGTGTACCTTGGTTGAGAAAATGTGAATTGACTATTCAATTGTGTTGATGCGTAATACTTCACTCCCTGAATTTCTTGTTGACTACTATGCTAGCTGAGATTGTGAAAAGTGGTTTGTTGTGCCTATCTTATTATGTGCAAAGCTCGTAAATGCTCGAGGGTATCAATATGAAAGTATGTGTTAATGAATTAAAGAATGTTAATGTTCCCAAGTGTGGGAATGTATATAATGGCAAAAAAAAATCGTGCGTGGCAAGTAATGAAAAAGGGTACTGTGAAATGATGTAATTGAGTTGAACGATTATGGTAACACCGTGTAAATGAAATACTACTTGGTGAGAATCATTGTGCCTTAAGCCCGTATGGTGAATTGTTGATATGAACTTGTGCTCCTCGTAATGAAGATCTTTGTAATTTAACTGTTGGTGATTGTTGTTATGAAAACGTGATTGTCTGATGGGATCGGGTTGCACGCCGCAACACGGGGTAATAAGGGTGAGTGAGGTAATAAGGGTGGCCGAGGTAATAAGGATGGAATGTGATTATGTTGAAATGCGAATCTGTGAAACTCTTGAATATGGTGATTATGTTGGAATGAGAATCTGTGAAACTCTTGACTATGGCGGTATTGAAAGAAGAATCTGAGAAACTCTTGATTTTGGGTTGTTTCTGCGCAATACTTGTTGGATTCTATTAACTACCTCTTATTTGTGTGTTGCTTGATTGTACTTAGGGTAAAGTTTGTTCATACATACTAGTACTATTCCACAGTACTAACGTCCCTTTTGTCGGGGGCGCTACATCTTTTATATGGATGTAGGTGGTTCCATAGCAGGTAGTTGATTCTGCCGTTAGTGGTGCCTCCTCTTCACCTCTTCAGCAGTTGTGGTGAGCCCCTCTTCTCCCCGGGGCCGTGTGTGGATTATACCACCCTCTTTTGCTTATGTTAAAGGTATAGCCGGGGCCTTGTTGCCGGCAAGTTATGTAAAACCCCTAGTATTCGTAGAGGCTCCGTAGACATGATGTGGTTGTATAGTATATATGTATTTTTGGGTAGTAATTGTACGTACTCGGAAATAGTGTGTCATGTTGGAAAGTTATGTATGTATTATGTACGTTTGGATATCAATCGTTGAAATGCTAAAAGAGGAAAAAAATGGAATCTGTGTTGTAAAATGTACTTTGAATCTAAATTCGGCTAACTCGCAGGAAATAATGTATGTTATGAACACGGGGTAATACGTTGGGTAGGAAAGGCAATCCAGGTCCGCTTGACTGGGTTCATCCGGTTAGGCGCTGGTCTCGTCCCTCAATTTTGGGGCGTTAAAAACTTGGTTTTAGAGCCTAAGGTTTTAACAGTGGCCTAGGATGTCTCGGAGCCGTGTCTAGTAGTGCCCTTCTTATGGGTTTGTTGTCGACCACATCTATAATTAGGGGGCTGCATGGACATTTAGGAAAATACCCTTTCATTGTTACTCTGTATCGTGCGATGAAGTTAAAGGTGAGAATGTCTCTATCTAATTCGTGCATTGTCCTAATTTTCAGTAAATGGCGCCCAAGAAGAGAGCTCGACTCGGCCTAGAGGCCAATGCCACCCCAAGTGTGGCCATAAATCTTTCATCTGATGGTGCGGGTGAGAATGATTCCCCGACCTTGAATCTGCCTGACTCCTCCACTCCAGGCCAAACTGTCCCTATTCCTGCTCTAGCGGAGGGTGCTGAAATCCCTCCCGCTTATGTTCTTGACCCTTCCTCAGTCCCAGCTTCCAGTCCCGGTGTTTCTGATAGGTACCTCAGAGGAGCTATTCAGATGTTGACTCAGTTAGTGGCCTCCCAGGCCCAAAGATCTCAGATTGACCTCGCGTCCTCTAGCGAGCAAGGGGATTCTTCAGGTTCTAGGGTAAACCAGTTTCTGCGGTTAGCCCCTCCAGAGTTCACATGCACCGACCCAGAGGCCGATCCTCAAGATTTTATAGATGAAATGTACAAGACTCTCCGGGTTATGAAGGCTACTGAAACAGAGGGAGTTGAGTTAGCTTCCTATTGTCTAAAGGGAGCAGCATATTCGTGGTTTGAGATGTGGGAGAGTTCTCGTGGAGAGGGGAGCCCTCCGGCAAGGTGGGTCGAGTTTGTAGACGCTTTCATGGATCATTTCTTGCCTACCGAGACTATGGCCGCCCGTGCTGCATCGTTTGAGGTCTTTAAGCAGGGCCACATGAGTGTGTCAGAGTACCATATGGAGTTTGTGCGCTTGTCCAAGTATGCTACCCAGATGATGCCGACTATAGAGGCCAGAGTTCGTCGGTTTGTTCAGGGCCTTGGTCCCTTGGTTGTCAATGAGGCTGCTACAGCTGCTTTGCATTCAGATATGAACTATGGTAAGATTGTGGGTTTTGCCCAGGCGACGGAGGCCCGAAAATTGAATATAAGAATGGAGAGAGAGAGTGGTAATAGGGCCCGGTCAGCGGGCAACCCTGGGAGCTCAGTTGTAGGTGGGAGGTCAACCCCGGGGAGAGGGTCTTAGGGCATTCAAAGTCATATGCTTAGTCCTCAGCTAGTGCGCCGCCATCAGGGCACAATTATCAGCAGAGAGATCGTTTTGGACCCGGTTCAGATAGGAGGAGGTTCCCTCAGTCGGGTCGTTCAGGTGGGAGGTTCCAGCAGCAGCAGAGGGTCCTATGCCCTAAGTGTGGGAGATTTCATACTGAGCCTTGCTACCTAGATATTCCGGTATACTATAGATACGGAGTGAGGGTCCATGTTCAGCGAGATTGTCATTGGCCCAGTCAGGGCACAGGTAGGAGTACTACTCATCCCTCCAGTTCATCAGCCACTACGTCCTCAGCACGCCCTCCAGCACCAGTAGGGCGCAAAGCAGCTAGGGGTAGAGCTCGAGGTCAAGGGGGACCCAGCCGGTTTTATGCTTTGAATGGTCGCCAGAGCGCCGAGGCTTCTCCATATGTTGTCATAGGTATTCTGACTGTTCAAACCCATGATGTTTATGCCCTTATTGATCCTGGATCCTCATTATCATATATTACACCATTTATTGCTTCAAGTTTTGGGATAGAACCCAAACAGCTTCATGAGTCGTTCTCTGTGTTGACTCCGGATGGTGATTCTATTACTGTCGCACGAGTCTATATGAATTGTGTCATCTCGGTATGTGGTCGGGATAGTACGGCTAATCTTATCGAGCTAGGGATGGTAGATTTTGATGTTATCATGGGAATGGATTGGCTCTATTCGTGCTTTGCTAAACTCGACTGCCGAACTAGAACTATGAGGCTCGAGTTTCCTAATGAACCAGTTATCGAGTGGAATGGGAACGAGGTTGTGCCGAGGGGTAGGTTTATTTCCTATCTTTAGGCCTCCAAGATGATCAGGAAAGGACGCATCTATCATTTGGTCCGGGTTGCGGACACCACTTCAAAGGTGCCTGCTCCGGAGTCCGTACCGGTTGTGAATGATTTTCTTGAAGTGTTTCCGGATGAGCTACCTAGGATTCCGCCAGATAGAGAGATCGATTAAGGGATTGGTATTGCCAGATACGCAGCCAATATCTATTCCACCTTACAGAATGGCGCTAGCAGAATTGAGAGAGTTAAAAGAGCAATTGAAAGATCTATTAGTAAAGGGTTTCATTCAGCCAAGTGTGTCGCCTTGGGGCGCACCGGTTATTTTTTTCAGAAAGAAAGATGGATGACTTCGAATGTGTATTTATTATCGGCAGCTCAACAAGGTCACCATCAAGAATAAATATCCACTACCTCGGATAGATAATTTGTTCGATCAGTTACAAGGTGCTAGGTTCTTCTCAAAGATTGATTTACGGTCAGGGTACCACCAGTCAAAGATCAAGGAGCAGGATATTCCTAAGACCGCCTTCAGGACTCGTTATGGGCGCTTTGAATTTCTGGTAATGTCTTTTGGGCTAACCAACGCCCCAACAGCTTTTATGGATCTTATGAATCGGGTTTTCAAGCCGTTTCTTGACTCCTTCGTGATAATCTTCATTGATGATATCTTTGTTTATTCGCGAAGTCAGGAAGATCATGCTAATCACCTCAGGGTAGTTCTGCAGACTCTTCATCAGCACCAGTTGTATGCAAAGTTTTCAAAATGTTAGTTTTGGCTAGAATCAATCACTTTTTTGGGCCATGTTGTTTCTAGGGAAGGGATTCAAGTTGATCCCCAAAAGATTGCAGCAGTAAAGGATTGGCCTAGACCAACGACCCTGACTGAGATTCGCAGTTTCTTGGGTCTAGCTGGGTATTATCAGAGGTTTGTGGAGGGATTCTCTACTCTCGCCTACCCATTGACTAAGCTAACGCAGAAAAAAGTTAAGTTTCAATGGTCCAATGCTTGTGAAAAGAGTTTTCAGGAATTGAAGTCGAGATTGACTTCGACACCAGTGTTGACCTTGCCAGAAGGTTCGTAGGGATTCGTGGTTTATTGTGATGCTTCAAGAGTTGGTTTGGGGTGTGTGTTGATGCAGTGTGGTAAAGTTATAGCGTATTCTTCAAGGCAGCTCAAGAATCACGAGAAGAATTATCCGACGCATGATTTGGAGCTAGCAGCGGTTGTGTTTGCATTGAAAATTTTGCGGCATTATCTTTATGGGGTCCATGTGGACGTGTTCACAGACCACAAGAGTCTTCAGTACCTATTCGAGCATAAGGAGTTAAATTTAAGGCAACGAAGGTCGTTAGAATTGCTCAAAGATTACGATATGAATATTTTGTACCATCCAGGAAAGGCGAATGTGGTAGCCGACGCTCTTAGTCGTAAATCCATGGGTATCTTGGCACATTTGGAGGCCGGTCACAGGCCTTTGGCTCGGGAGGTTTATCAATTGGCCAGTCTTGGGGTCTGTCTTTTGACCGCAGGTGAGGGGAATGTCGTGGTGCGTAATGGAGCGGAGTCCTCGCTTGCAGCAGAAGTCAAGGAAAAGCATTTTAGGGACCCATCATTGTTACAATTAAGGGAAGCAATTTTGAATCACAAGATTTCATCTTTTTCACTCGGTAATGATGACGTTGTCTTGCGGTGTTATGGGAGACAATGTGTTCCAGAGGTGGATGATCTCCGGGAGAGGGTAATGGCAGAGGCTCATAATTCCAGGTATTCTGTTCACCCATGTTCTACGAAAATGTATCACGATCTCAAGGATATTTATTGGTGGGGTGGTATGAAAAGGAGTGTGGCGGACTTTGTGTCTAGATGTCTGAATTGTCAGCAGGTGAAGGCCGAGCATCAGAGGCCCGGTGGGTTGACTCAGCTTATAGAAATACCGATGTGGAAATGGTAGATGATCAATATGGACTTCGTGGTAGGGCTACCTCGCACTCAGCGCAAGTTCGACTCAATTTGGGTGATAGTGGATCGACTCACGAAATCAGCTCACTTCTTTCCAGTCAAGTCCACCGATACTGCAGAATAGTTTGCTCAGCTGTATATCAAGGAAATAGTCAGACTTCATGGCACTCCAGTTTCTATTATCTCGGATCGAGGGGCCTAGTTCACAGCTAACTTTTGGAGGAAATTTCAGCAAGGTTTGGGTACTCAAGTAAATCTCAGCACAACTTTCCACCCACAGACGGACGGTCAAGCGAAGTGGACTATTCAGACGCTTGAGGATATGTTACGGGCTTGTGTTTTTTATTTCAAGGGTAGATGGGATGATCACTTGCCGCTTATAGAGTTTGCTTACAATAACAGCTTTCATGCTAGTATTCAGATGGCCCCATTTGAGGCATTGTATGGTAGGAGGTGTAGGTATCCGATCAGATGGTTTGAGGTTGGTGAGGCGGAACTGCTAGGACCAGATCTTGTGCATCAAGCTATGGAAAAGGTTAGAGTCATTCAGGAGAGGATGAAAACTGCTCAGAGTCATCAAATTCCTATGCGGACATTCGTCATAGAGGTTTGGAGTTCCAAGTAGATGATTGGGTATTCTTGAAGGTGTCTCCCATGAAGGGAGTCATGCGGTTTAGGAAGAAAGGAAAACTGAGCCCTAGGTATGTCGGGTCATATCGGATCGCTCAAAGGATAGGGCGAGTTGTGTATAGGCTGGAATTGCCCCCTAAAATGTCATTAGTGCACCCGGTGTTCCATGTGTCTATGTTGAAGAAAGTGGTTGGAGATCCATCCGCCATCGTGCCAATTGAGACTATCGAGGTTAATGAAGAATTATCGTACGAAGAGGTTCTGGTTGCTATTATTGATAGGCAAGTCCGCATGTTGAGGAACAAAGAGATTGCTTCAGTTAAAGTGTTGTGGCGAAGTCAACGAGTCTAGGAAGCCACGTGGGAAGCGGAAAAGGAAATAAAAGAAAAATATCCCCATTTGTTTGAACAAGTCTAGTAGTGATCGTGAGAATTGCCATCTCTAAGTGAATACCCCTTTGTGTGTGATCTTGTGTAAAAACACCTCACTCTCTTGATTTTCCTTGTTATTGTAACATCTCAAAGTTGTGCCATATTTGAGTAACATTGTGATTGTTTGGGTAATGTGTAGATTTTTTAAGTAAGCTAAAGTTATGTGCAATTTATGTGGTAGTTAGATGATATGCAAGTGGTGGTGTTAACTGAATTAGGTATAAGCAGGTTGAAGCAATTGAATTGTGTATGATTTCATGGGATAACTGGATTATGTGCAAACTGTCGGAGTAAGTGAAATTTTGTGAAACTCGTGTGATGGTTAAATGATTAATAGAAGTGTAGATTGGTAATGATTAATTGAAGTGTGTATGGCATGTGGAAGTAATTGAATTTATGCAAGTTGTTGAGGTAACAAGGTTATATACAAGTTGATGGAATAACTGCATTATGTAGCATTAAATTTGAAATGTGTTTCGGGGGCTCTCTGGCAGGTAGATAGGCCTAATTACAGAGGAAACTCTGGCGAAATATTCAGAAAATATCGGAGTTAGTGAAACTTTGGGGGTTGACATATTGTGTTTTCAAAACCAAATAACTTTCCGATCCTCATTCGAGGACGAATGATTTTAAGTGGGGAAGAATGTAAAGACCCGTAAAATTTCATGTCTAAAATAATACCCGAATAGGTCACTGTGTTGTTATAACTGTAGAAATTCTTAAAATGGACCTATTTTGAGTTAAAAGTACCTCGGAATTTGAAAAATAAAATTTTCCAGGTATTGCGCATTATGCGACGTACTATGCGATCGCATAACGGGTATGCAGATCGCTTAGTGGTCGCATACCTAGACAGGCTACTGTCTAAATGGAGGACAACTATGCGGTCCAGAATGCGATCACATTCTGGTAATGCGGACCGCATAGCTGTCGCATTCTTGCCCCCATGATTTTTGGCGAGGGAGGTTATGCGACGCACTATGCGATCGCATAACAGGTATGCAGACCGCATAGTGGTCGCATACCTGGGCAGAATGTTTCCAGTTTTGGCCCATTTTGAGGGCCATTATGCGAGAGGAATGCGGACCGCATAGTAGGAATGCGATCGCATTCCTGTAAGCATTCCGTGTCGGGGCTCCTAATTTCTAATTTTAAAACCCGACCCCCTGTTCAATAAAACACCCCTCCCCTTCATTTTTAACCATTTTCTGACCAAGAATAGAGAGAGAAAAAGATAGTTCTTGAGACAGAGGGTTTCAACATCACCCAATTGCTTCGTCCAAATCGCTCAAGCCCGGAAACTTTGAGTTATTGTCATCTTCTTCACTCCAAGAGGTAACTCCTCACCCCATTTCCCTTAAAATTCCAGATTTTGGTTAATAGGTAGAACTTCCCTAAATGAGTTCTTGAAGATAAAAGTGAAGAACCTTGCATGCATGTCCATTAATTTTCACAATCTAATAAAAGGAAGTGGGTTAGAATAAATAACAACAAAGAGGGGGTTGGTAATATGAGGGGTCTCATAGCATTCGATAAAATGCCTAAGTGAGTTAGAATTGTGTTCATGATTCCCAATTCTGAGATGAATGTGTTACATTATGAATTAGATTGACGTTGCTTGACGGTCCGGTGATTTGTGATAGAAATTAAAAGGGGAAAATTCGACACAAGGTATGTATGGCTAACTTTAACCTTTGTATGATCCTCTTGTTGGTGTCCGAGCATACGGTATATGTACCTTTGTTGAGAAAATGTGAATTGACTGTTTAATTGTGTTGATGCGTAATACTTCACTCCCTGAATTTCTTGTTGATTACTATGCTAGTTGAGATTGTAAAAAGTGGTTTGTTGTGCCTATATTATTATGTGCAAAGCTCGTAAATGCTCGAGGGTATCGATATGAAAGTATGTGTTAATGAATGAAAGAATGTTAATGTGCCCAAGTGTGGGAATATATATAATGGCAAAAATGAAAATCGTGTGTGGCAAGTAATGAAACAGGGTATTTTGAAATGATGTAATTGAGTTGAACGTCTATGGAAACATCGTGTACATGAAATACAACTTGGTGAGAATCATTGTGCCTTAAGCCCGTATGGTGAATTGTTGATATGAACTTGTGTTCCTTGTAATGTAGATCCTTGTAATTTAACTGTTGGTGATTGTTGTTATGAAAACGTGATTGTATGATGGGATCGGATTGCACGTCGCAACACGGGGTAATAAGGGTGAGTAAGGTAATAAGGGTGGCCGAGGAAATAAGGATGGAATGTGATTATGTTGAAATGAGAATCTGTGAAACTCTTGAATATGGTGATTCTGTTGGAGTGAGAATCTGTGAAACTCTTGACTATGGTGGTATTGAAAGAAGAATCTAAGAAACTCTTGATTTTGGGTTGTTTCTGTTTCTGTGCAATACTTGTTGGATTCTATTAACTGCCTCCTATCTGCTTATTGCTTGATTGTACTTAGGGTAAAGTTTGTTCATATATACTAGTACTATTCCACAGTACTAACGTCCCTTTTGCCGGGGGAGCTACATCTTTTATATGGAAGTAGGTAGTTCCATAGTAGGTAGCTCAGTCCGCCGTTAGTGGTGCCTCCTATTCATCTCTTCAGCAGCTGTGGTGAGCCCCTCTTCTCCTCGGGGCCGTGTGTGGATTATACCACCCTCTTTTGCTTATGTTTTAAAGGTATAGCCGGGGCCTTGTTGCCGACAAGTTATGTAAAACCCCTAGTATTCGTAGAGGCTCCGTAGACATGATGTGGGTGTATAGTATATATGTATTTTTGAGTAGTAATTGTACGTACTCGGAAATCGTGGTTCATGTTGGAAAGTTATGTATGTATTATGTACGTTTGGATATCAATCGTTGAAATGCTAAAAAAGGAAAAAAATGGAATTTGTGTTGTAAAATGTACTTTGAATCTAAATTCGGCTAACTCGCAGGAAATAATGTATGTTATGAACACAGGGTAATACGTTGGGTAGGAAAGGCAATCCAGGTTCGCTTGACTGGGTTCATCCGGCTAGGCTCTGGTCTCGTCCCTCGATTTTGGGGCGTGACAGTTTCCCTCAAGACAATTACCATTAATATCTTGGATTCGTTTCAGCTGCAATCTCCTCATTTTCCCATTTACATGAGCATGGAAAAATTTAGTATTCTATCACCTTCTTGAAACCATTGCATTTCGGATTTTTGTTTCCAAAATTTCTCCTCGATTGCCCAGACTTTTATTAAATCAGCCTACACTTTCTGTAATCTCTCACTTTTCTGATGTGTAGGATTCATTTCAAATTGAACCTCGTGATTCACAACCACTTCCTCCAAGCTTGCGACTTTCTGAAAAATGTCTCCATAGGTAGCCTTCCTCAATGTTGAGAGTGCTTTCTTCAATTTCTTAAGCTTATAATTGAATAATGTGAAGGGATTTTCATGGAAGTCTGCACTCCAGTTTTGTTTGACAACATCCTTAAATGATTTATGTTTCACCCAAACGTTGAGAAATCTAAATGACTTCTTGATTGGTGTTGTATCTGGATTGAAACTTAGCAACATTGGTATGTGATCTGAGCCTATTTTGGATAAATGTGTGACCTCTATTCCAGGCATCAACTGCAGGAAATCAAGGTTGAAAAGGCATCGATCCAAACATTTAAAAAAACAATCCTCATCTGCTCTATCATTCCACCATGTATAGATACTCCCTTTGAATCCCATATGAGTAAGATTACATGTATTCATGCAATGTCTAAAGTTGTCCACCTCATTTAAGGATACTGGGAGACCTCCAAATTTGTCTTCTTCATCCCATATGACATTAAAAATATCCCCCAATAGGTCATGTCACTAGCCAAATAATATAACGAATCCCACAATTCAATTCTCTCTATCGCATCACATTTAGCATAAACCAAAGTTAGAATGAACTCCATTTTATTTTTTGTATCCACTAACTTCAAAGTCAGTTATTGAACCATACCAATTATAACAGTCACTTCCAAGCTCTTGTCAATGAACGCCCAGATTTTATTAGATATATTCACAATAGGTTGGGCCAATCCAATAAGTCTCCTATATCTCTCTATTTTTTTGTGACTGTTGCATTGGCTCCATGATCCCTACAAATTTGAACTGATACCGTCTCTGCATCGTAATGAGCCTCTCAAAAGCGCTCATTGTATTTACGGATATCACATTCCAAATAATCGCATTCATTGCAAATTAGATTTAGAGATAGTCCTTTTTCTTTGAACTCCTGATGGTTGGACATTGTGTCACGACCCAAAATCGATAAGATCGTGATGGCGCCGGACACCACTGTCAGGCAAGCCAATCGTTAAATGGTTAAGTGAAACTCTTGTTTTAGTATTTGGAAAACGTTATTTTTCATTACGTTGCATAACAAGTGAATAAAAATTCGTTAAGTAGTCACGATAGATTAACAATCCATTTTAATAAAATAATTCCCATATATATCCCAGAACCCGGTGTCACAAGTGCATGAGCAAATTTCTAAGAATTATACAGATACCACAATGCTTTTCCAAATTACAAGTTGGACAAGGGATTTAAAATAAAGTAAAGTACAATACATCTAAGGGAGACTCCGTCGGCTGCGGGTCGACTCCAGATGGTGCAACTCGTCTAAGTCTCCAAACCAGCCACATCACTGCATCAAGCAGGGCCACTAGCTATGAATGTACCTGTGCAATAAAAATGCACATCAAGTGTAGCATGAGTACGAAAACAACGTGTACTCATTAAGTATCCCGCCTAACCTCGAAGAGATAGTGACGAGAGGTTGAATTTGACGCTTGCTAGAGGTTAATTTAATGTAATCAAGTGTGACACTAAGAATGAATATCGTAGGCAATTTAATATTTAAATATAGGAAATATCAACTTCTTTCACATTTAACACTTTAAAACTTCGCCATTTCAGGTGACAATTTATAATTCACAGGCCAATAAGCAGGTAATAATTACAGAAAGTACGCAGCAATTATCATGCGCAAGAAATGCCGAGGGTCGAATGGCGCGGACCAACAATAATAAATTGTGCATTGTCGAAGGGTCGAACGGCTCGAACAATAGATGCATATATTTTTCCCACTCGTGAATCGATCATGCGACGCGGTCATATATAAATAATAGATTTATCCTGCAAACGAATCATACATGCGACTCAGGCACTCATAGATACACATATTCACAAAACAAATCCACATTTTTATCATAAAAGCAGTTATTCAAGGAAGTGGTAAAATCTCTTTTAAGGAACACGAAGATAGTATTTAAATCTTTTAAGTATTAAGAGGAGATAAGTTGGTAAAATACCGACTTATCAAACCCCCAAACTTAACCTATTGCTTGTCCTCAAGAAATTCAAAAACTAAGAACACCTAACATGAATAAGATCACTTAGCTCAATGGCATATCAAGTATCATTTCAAGTCAACAAGGGTCTATTCAAGAACAATCTAATGACTTTGGTTGGTTCCAACAATTAATCCAAGGCACATGACTCACTAACTTTTTGCATATTTTGTTTCATTTTCGAAAGACCACATTAATAAAAGTAACAACCAAGTCATGACATTAAAGATTCAAAGTTTGCCTCTCAATCACAATTGTCTTCCCTCGCTCATTCCTCCCAATTGAAAATGGGGTTAGTTTCACAACTCGAGTTTCATGTGCCCTCACATTTTAAGAGAGACTCCCACACTCACAATTTTCAATTCAAAACATAGAAGGGATGTCAAATAGAAGATTCAACCCTCTCTCTCACAAAGATATTCAAATGCACACAAGTAGCACCATAGGCTTGCCCTTTATGTAATTCTCCACTAATTTAGACATACTTGATTCAAAATCAATTAGGTCTTAAAGGGTTGTAGTTTATTATTTTGGTTAAGGTGTGGCACAAGAATGACTTAAACCTCCCTAAGCACTACACTTCTTCAAAAATCGAAGTCCACTTCCTTCAAGGATTTTTCCACCCTTTTTCTTTCCTTTTTTTTTTCTTTTCATTACACCTAGTCTTCCATTTATTCAAGCTTTCTCCTATATTTTTTTGTTTTTTTAAATTTTTTTTTACAACACTTTTCACTTTTTAAGAAGCCTCCATATCACAACTTTTCCAACTTCCACCCCCAAACTTAGGCTTTTAGCCTATATTCACACTTTAGATTTAGGGAGGTATGATTCTACAAGAAAATCAATAAGAAGCTACTAACATGGTTGCCAAAGAAAAAGTTAAAAGGCTCAAAGGGTTGACTAGGGAAAATATTTATGGGTAGAAAATTTAGGCACAAAAATGGTTCAAGGAAGGCCTAACATCATTTTTCAAACCAAGTTAATCTATTATTTCGCCTTGAAGCACATTCCGGGCAAGTTCTAGACCACAAGTGATACAAAAGAACTTCACAATTGAAAGCTCACCACACATGGCACATGAAAACTCAAATGGAATACAATCCAAAATCCAATTGGAACTAATGAAACTCAAGGAAGTCACATGTAGCCTAAAAAGCTATTTAGTGAATCAAAGAGCCAAAATTAGAATCTAAAAATCACGACAAGGAGCATTCTTATTATCTCATATGTATATATATATATATATATTTTTTTTTTTAATATTTTTTTTTGTTTATAATTGAAAGCTCAAAAATTTCATATGCCAAGGTTTAAATATATTTGTACCAAACAAGTCACATGTTGGCTTATGGGCATAAGACTACACCCCAAAACCAATTTTATTCCCAACTAGCTACTAATTATGTACTAAATAAAATAAACTAAACAAGACTAATCCCTTGAGAAAGTTGTCACGCCATCCATCATAGGGAAAAGTCACCCGGTTCAACACAACTAATTTCCTTGGAAAAGAACCGTGGTAGAAATAAAACCAAGGAATATCATTAATTCTACTATGTATACAAGAAAAATGAAAACAAACACAAATAAAAATACAAACTAGAGAAATAAAGAGAAAATGTTACTTTAACACAAAATCACTACTAAGCTAACAATATTTACCAATCTACACAAGTTCCACAGTCAAACAAAGACAAAAAAACTTTCAATGTTTCACAACACAAAATTTCATGCTTCACAATTATTCATCACATAGGAGCCACCACCAAACAAAAATATTGCATTGTCCCTAATGCAACTCAACAAGATAGTAAAAAAAAAAAGGAGGTGCTCCCTGAAAATGTATTACTGGGAGCTGGAAGTGGAGGGGAATGCAAGCTCCTCATCATCATCATGGTCATCCGAGGCATTTGAACTGCAGAATGATCGCAACTTATCCATCATCTTGTTCAAGAATTTACTCTTTTTCTTCTCATGCCCTCTGAATTTTCTTTGCCTCTTCTCAATCTTTCCCTGCCTGCGACTCATGTTCTCCAACCTAGTGTTCATTGCCTCCCTCTTGCCCGTGATCGCCTGCTGCTCATTCACCACAACCTCCAGGGATTTTGGAGCAGCAGCCCTAGAAGATGAACTAGCCCCATGTGGGCCTGTAGGGAGGTCAGCGACAAGCTCATTAATTCGAGAATCAACTCCATAGATCTTGCTGGACAAGTGGCGCGTGGTGTATGGGCCTGACTGGAGTGGCCCTATGGGATCAAACGGTGCTAAAGCATGTGCAGAGGATCCGGCAGGATCAGTGGCTGACTCCTGGAACGGCCCAAAAGTAGAGGATGCAACATTTATCCTCCTCTTTTTCTGCTTATCACTAGGTCCCCTCTTCAGCAACGGGTGGATCATCGGCTTGCCCGGCCCTTTCTCAACATCATTGGGGAGTTTCAAAACCCTAGAATTATAACACAACTTAGTAATCAAGGATGGGAAGAATAAGATTTTCGATCTCCTATGGGTGGCTTCTTCAATTTCCCGAACAATGTGCTCCCCCACGTTCACAGGTATCCCATCCATGATAGCAGCAATCATCAGAGCCCTCTCTGGCGTAACATCTACGTCATGTGTGGAGGGTATGATCCTGGAACAGATGATGGATAGCCATGTCTTTGCCTCTGATGTGAAGTCATGTGAATCCACTCCTTTGTGCACTATCAGCCAATTCTGGGTCACCCCATCATGCAATTTATCTACCAACCACTGGGTTCCCACCTCTTTAGCTTTGTTTCTATAGACTTTGTTGTCAGCATTAGGGAGGCCATAAATATCATTGATCAACTTCGGGTTAAAGTGGACCGTCACACCTCGCATGGTTGTGCTTAATGTTCCTTGAAAATCAGTCATCAAGGCATTTGCATAGAATTCCATCACTATTGTGTGGTTGTCCCCATTGGGTTGCGCAGAAAAACACATCCATCCGCTATCCACCAACCTGGCGTAGAACCCCGACATTTTGGATTCAACCTTGTCCAGGTTGATGCCCCTTTCCCTGAAAATTGTCTTTGACAGAAGATCGTCATATTTGCGCTCACATTCAGGAGATAGGAACCTGGTATGGTCATATGGCTCCTGTTGCACTCCGGGATTTGTTCGGGTTGAATTTCATGTTGCGCCGGCTCCATTTTATGCCCAAAATACCTACAAAAAATATCATCAATGTTAAAAGCTCCTATGGACACTTAAAACAATGTATAAGAAAGTATTTAGGCCAAAGAAATGGGCGAAAAAGGGCCCGGGAAGAGCTGTGCGAAGCTATTATTTTTCGCCAAAAATGGGACTGCGAGGGGTTTACTCTTCGCGTTCGCGTCAGGCATGATGCATTCGCGAAGAGTAAAAAATTTTCTCAGATTTATTTGGCCTTTGTGTTCACGTCTGACAGTGCGTTCGCGAAGGCAATTTTTACCCTGGCCCAAATTTTGGCCTTCGCGTTCGCGGGCAGTGCACCACGTTCGCGAAGATCATTTCACAGCCCAGCCCAGATTTTCTCTGAGGCATTTCTTCAAACTGTGCGTGGGCAACACATTGTTCTCTCATTTTTTACATAGTTGCTCACAAGTTACCCACAAATTTGTTTTTCCACAAAAATCACAAAAACTGTCAACCAAGCCTCACCCAGCAAGCATACAATCAACACACACACAATTGATAATTTAAAATTCAGAAATTTAAACCCTAATTGTGAAACTTGATTATTCTTCTAATTTACCACAACGAGAGAGAGGAAGTAGTTGAGAAACAAGAGTCAAGAATGCATACCTAACTACTTGAAGAGAAATGATGATTTGAAATGTCTTTCGGGGGTTTTGAGAGTAAAAATAACTGTTGGTTGAAATATTTGGAGTTCAAAGACAAACGATGCCTATCCAGAACGTTCTTTTGATTTTATCTCACCTGACCCTACGCGTTCGCGTAGGTGCGATGCGTACGCGTAGGGTTAACTGGGGCAAGGGTCGCGAACGCGACGTAGGACACGCAAACGCATAGTTCAACTAGCTGGTCAAACCCTCGCGAACGCGGTCGACCCTCGCGGACGCGAAAGTCAAACTTTTTCTGAGATTTTCACTGTGATTCTGCGATCGTATTTTTGCCCTCAAAAGCAATTCTGCGATCGCAGAGCTGCTTGATGGCATAGCAGACTTGGGCAGATTGTCCAGTGAAATTATTGTGCCCTTTTTTTTTCCACTGCGTTTTGCCACCCGGTATCCCCGACCTGCTCAAAACAACTCCAAAATATATGAAAATTGGCATATTAGTTTTAAATAATATACTAAGCTAATCTAAAAAAGAAAATTTTAAAAACGACAAAATTTTGAAAAACGATGGGTTGCCTCCCACCAAGCGCCGCATTTAACGTCGTGGCACGACGCAAATCAACTTTTACCGCTTTTCTCACCACTTTGACGATATGAACTGGGCACATTGCTTGGAATCAAGCTTGTGACCACGGGCGGTGGGGGTGGTAAGTAGATGACCGATCCAAGCCTCAATTTCTTCATTTTGCACTTCTTGGGATTCATGTGAGGAATATCATTTTGCTTTCTTGGTTCTTCAAATTGCAAGATGTATGGTACGAATGTTTCCTCCTCGCAACACTCCATTGACTCGTGTAGTTCAACTTCCATTTTACCACACAATTTCAATGTTGAGAAATACTTGGATTGTGCCTTCAAACTTCCTACTTGCAAGTTTTTCTGGATTTTGACATCCTCATCTTCCGCCGGAATAGTGTCAATTTCAACCAAATTATCAATTATCCCGGTTGACTCTAATTCCATATTTGTGTTTGCATCACTAAAACTCATGGAATCGGTTGGCGGATGTTCAAGGCTTGATTCCTCAAAGTAGCACTCACTCTCACCCTCGGAATTGAACTCTTCTTGGCTTCCATCCACACTTTCAACTTGAGATGCATGATGAGTCTCCATGAATGCTTGCATTTGATCCTCCAAGGTGAGGATGAGTTCATCATTTTGAGCCACATCATGTTTCAATTCTTCAAGCGCAAGGTTGTGCTTTTCCTCATTTTCAAGAATGGCCTCCAAGCATCATCCTCTCATTTTGAGCATTTGAGAGTTCTTCTTGGCTTTGCTCTAGCGCCAAGGAAGAATTTTCAATTTCTTGGCTATCACTCACCTCCAAGGTTTTTTGAACCCTTGAAGCCTCAATCATTGCATCCATTTGTTAGTGCAACCTTTCAAGTTCCAAATCATTTTTGAGACTATTATCCAAAAGTTCTTCCAAAGCATTTTGCTCATGGTTTCCTTCTTCAAGTAAGCACTCCAACATGAGCTTGAACTCTCCATTTCTACCATGCTCAAATTCCTCCACTTCTTTGCCCCTAAAATTTCCATCACAAAAAGTAGATTCATCATAGTGGGGGCTCAGGGAAGGGACGAACAAATACAAACAATCATACTCATGACCATTTTGGCAACCACACCTATCACAAATACTCCACTCATGGGTTTGAAATTGTGCACACAATCCATCCCCGGGAGAATTTAAACAATTTTGCCACGAGTGTGGTCCTCCACAATAAGGACAATGGTCATCAAAATATGAACAACTACCATCCGACCAATATTCATCATATGATGCCATAATTTTTTTATTTTCTTTAATGAAAAATTAAGAAAATAAACAAGAAAAAATAATTACACAAATATTCACAAGTTTGGACCAAAGCACTTAAGCTTACTTCTCTAATAACCTAATTTACGCCAATTGTTCCCCGGCAACGGTGCCAAAATCTGATACGCTCAATTTACACCTTAAAATAGGGTAAGCGATCGTTGTCAAATATAGTAACCCAACAAGGTTGGGGTCGAATCCCACAGAGAACAATATGAGGGCGATTAGGAATGGTAGAGAGTTATACTTATCGCGCAATGCCAAACAAATAAGATTTTGGGTTTTTATAATTGTTTATAGCTAAATGCAAAAATATAAACTAATCTAGTAAGCGAGTAAAATGATTAATGGCAACAAGAGAGCAAATGCATCGGGTATTACACTCAAGTAACGATCCAATGTATTTCACGATTTTACAAATATGAGTGAGTTATATTAATTAGCCACGGATAATATTTCTTAATTAGCTTTTCCCAAAGACTAACAAGACTTCCTCAATGAATTATTCCTTTCCCAATTAGGAGATATAGCACTTCTGGGTTTTGCTACAAGTAGTTCGATCCTTTCCCTAGGTAGAATCTATAAAATGAGGGTTAAATCCTCAAGTTCTTGTTAATTAATCTTTCCCAACCCCAAATAATCTTTTCCAAAATTAATTCAGAGTTAATGGGCGAGTCCTAGGGTTAGCTAATCCCTTTGGAAACATTAAAGAACAAGAATAATTAAAATAACAAACACCCACTTCATAAATATAATAAAATCATTCAATACATAAGAACAACAAGGTATTTAATCCACACTTTAAATATGAATATTTCCATAAACAAGATTCACGTCTTGTTTAAATACTACACAGTTAGATATTCAATACAAAACAAGGAAATCAATAAATAAACATAAATGGGTAAGAAATCCTTAACCAAAATGATGAAATCTTCAAGACCCAAGGGTGTGTGCAAAGCCCTAGCTTCAATACTTGTTCTTCTCTCTCAAAATTATATTTTCCAAGCCAAAGATATGCCAAAAGTTCTGCCCAGTCGTGTATAAGAATGGGTTGGAGATAAAAATATGAAATTACAAATCTGCCCAGAATTTCCTTAGAAAATGACCTATGCGTCCGTGTCCAGACCTTCGCGTTCGCGAAGGTATGTGGTTAGTAGTCTTCACGTTCACGGCTACCTTGACTGCGTTCGCGATGCAATGGTTCCTGAAGCACCGCGTTCGCGTAGGCGTAATTCCTTAGCAGTTCAATTTGTTCTTCGTGTTTGCGTCTGGGTTACCGCGTCCGCATTAGTTTAACTTCCGAAGCTACGCGTTCGCACTATGCCTTCGCGTTCGGGAAGGGCAATTAACTGGGCAGATTTCCCTTGTCCAATTTTGCTCCTTTTTTGACTTGTTTTCACATTATTTTTGCCACAATCAATTTTAAACCATTTGACACCTGAAATATACCAACAAACATAAATAATGTCTTAGTTTCTCAATAAAATTACACAAAATATTAAGTATTAAGAGGAGATAAGTTTGTAAAATACCGACTTATCAATTAACACACTAATTAGTGGAAATCGTGGGTTAGAGTAAAAACCTAGGTTCTATGAAAAATGGGAGAATGACCAAGGAATTTTTCATGAAATTATACAAAGACTATATATTATTAGGTGCTATGGGTGAGTGTTTCCTTCGAAATTTTTTGTGATGACCCAAAAGGTCATCCAAGAAATTCTAGCTAAATATGTGTTCCGAGGCCCCGAAAGCCTCTGTTAATCTCACCTCGATATGCATGCGCAGCCCGGAAATGTAGCCGGGAAGCTTCTATGTGAAAATTTGATAAAAATGGAACTTTGAATTGAATAATCTAATAAAGTTGACTTTGGTCAACATGTTTGGTAAATGGACCGGACCCGTGATGTGACGGTCCCGTAGTGTCCGTAGGAAAATATGGGACTTGGGCGTATGCCCAGAAGCGAATTCCGAGGTCCCAAGCCCGAGAAATAAATTTTTAAAGAAAATTGTTTTCTGAAAATAATAAAGGATTTTGAAAATGAATTATTATGTGAAAACCGTGTTACCGGGCCCGTATTATAGTTTCGAAACCCGAAACAGGTTTATTATATGTTATGTGTCTTATCTGTGAAATTTGGTGTAAAACGGACTTGAAATGACGTGATTCGGATTGAAATCAGAGAAGTTAAGGTTTATGAAGTTTTAAGAAACTTCTAAGAGTTTTAAGGTTTAATTCCGTGTTTTTATTGATATTTTTGCAATTTAAAAGCTTGAATAAGTTCGTAAGATGTTTTGGGAGTCGTGTGTATTTTTTGTCTTGAGACCCGAGGACTCGGGTGAGTTTCGGGTAGCTAACGGGGTGTAAAAGTAGGAAAAATCTGGTGTAAGGTTGCTGTTTCTGGTGTCCCAGGTTTTACTCTATGCGATCGCGAAGGTTCCCCTGCGATCACATAGAGATAGGTGAGGATCATGTCATTCCTCTATGCGATCGCGAAGGTTCCCCTGCGATCACATAGAGATAGGTGAGGATCATGTCATTCCTCTATGCGATCGCATAGCAGTGTTCGCGATCGCATAGAGGTGTAGGAGGTCAGGGTGAGGGGCTGGTAAGGTACTCATCGCGGTCGCAGGTTCCTGTTCGCGATCACGTAGGGTCGAGTCCCCAAGCTACGCGATCGCAGTCTATTGTTCGTGATCGCAGTTCTTTAAAGGGTAGCCTCTATGCGATCGCAGCCCACCCTTCGTGATCGCATAGAGCAGTTTTGTTCAGCAATTTCCTAAGTTCAAAAACAGAAAATAGACGGGATTAAACCCATTTTTCTCCAATTTCTTCTTGTCCACTTTCCTTGGGCGATTCTTGAGAGACCATTCCTCCATAGCTTCATAGGTAAGTGTTCCTAACACGAAATTCTTCCACTTTTCTTCCCTAATCACTAGAATCTAGGTCTAAAAACATGGAATCCAAAAAGAAATTAGGGGTTTTGGGTAGAATTAGGTTTTTGGGAAATTTGGGTGATTCAACCTCATTTTGGGGTCGGATCTTGAAACAAATTATATATTCTAACTCGTGGGGTTATGGGTGATCGGGTTTGGTCCGAACCTCGAGTTTGGACCAAGCGGGCCTGGGGTCGAATTTTGGTAATGTTGGAAGAATGCTAGAAATTGAATATCTAGGCTATGGGATTGTATTGTTGAGTCTTTATTGATATTATTGAATTAATTATGCCTAGATATCGTTGTTTCGGAGTCGGATTATAAAGGAAAGACGGTCTTAGAGGGTTGATTGCTATACTTTGGACCGAGGTAAGTGTCTTGCCTAACTTTGGTGAGGGAATAGGTATTATTTGCTATGTGCTAAGTGATTATCATGTTCATTGCATAGGTGAGGTGACGAGTACCTATGCAATGTGTGTCAAGCATGCCCGTGAGTCTATTTTTGATAGAAATTGCAGTAATTCTTCCATGTTTAGCATATTATGAAATTGTCTTTACTGGGTAATTCATTCTTGATTGAAAGTATTGGTTGTTGAGTTGAGAAGTGTTGATACGAATGATAATCCAAGTGTAGAGGATACGATCAAAGTGATTTGTTATAGCTAAGACCCTTGTCGGGCACTTATTGAGTATTAATTGATGTTTTCCCCGTTGCCGGGTGTTTTGAACTGCTTATTTCCACTATGATGTACTCCTTGCAATTTTATCTGTTCTTGTTTGGTGAGGAAGTNCGAAGGGTGATGTCGTGCCATGATTCATATTGATTATAAGCACGAAGGTAAATGTCGTGCCATGACTTTTATTGATTATAAGTACGAAGGTTAATTTCGTGCCATGATACATTGTACATTGCATTGTTAGGAAGAGAGTAAAAGCACGAAGGGTAATGTCGTGCCATGATATTTGATTACTTTGCATATTGAGGAAGAGTGTAAAGCACGAAGGGTGATGTCGTGCCATGATATTTGATTACATTGCATTGTGAGGAAGAGAGTAAAAGCACGAAGGGTGATGATGTGCCATTGTTTACTTTTGCTGATGTTTATACTTGCTTCGTTGGCTATTGCGTTAGATTGCTTCCCTTGTTTACTTCTACCTATTAGTTTGACTGCTTCACTGTACTTGCTTCCCCTTTTCTGCTCCCGTATCCCTCACTTGTTGCTTATCTATTGCCTTGTATTATCCTTGTTACCTGCTGTAGAATAGGACAAGTTATCGTTATTTTCAAGTCTAGCCTCGTCACTACTTCGGCCGAGATTAGGTTCGGCACTTACTCAGTACATGGGGTCAGTTGTACTGATACTACACTGCACTTCTCTATGTTGTGCAGATCCCGCTCCTGGACCCCGTGGATCGCTCTGAGGTAGTCACCTTCAGTCCACATTGAGCTTCAAGGTATACCACTGGCGTTCGTGGACCCTGGAGTCTCTTCTGCTATTGTGTCCTATTGTCTTACTTCTCTTTCAGTTCTAAAGACAATACTTTAATTCCTTTCAGACTTGTAGTTAGTATTCTTATAGCTAGTCCGTGAGGTTGTGACACCCCG